>JAGDYQ010000013.1:6265075-6367575 GCA_021962125.1 Bulinus truncatus | reverse complement strand
CATCCAAGCAACACAAGTCTTCTGTAGGGGAATTGAGCAGTTCAAAATGGCACAGAAACAATTCATTTTATTGATAGGTATCTGAATTATTAAAGAATCCTTCTATAGAGCCAACCTGTATAATTTAATTTAAAATGAAATAAATCCAAGAAGTGTACAAAACGAAATGCAATTATTTCTACTTGACATAAACTAGTATATACTGAAATGTATAAAACTAGTATAGACTGAAATGTATAAAACTAAATGCAGTAATTTCAAATTGAACTAACTAATATATACCACGACACACTCCTGTATGTTGTAATTTATAGCGATGAAATATGATTACATGTACTTCATTCTTATAATATCAAAGGTATGATGATTCAGTATTGATGTATTTCATTCTCGTAGGCCTGTTGTGTATAATGATAGATGGATCGTTCAGTCAGACAGTTGACCCAACTTGTAGTTGTGCTTCATTGCGAAGTTGTATCAGCAAAAATCAAAATTTACTAAACCTATTGGTAAATGACATTTATATTAATCAGCAACAATCACATCTTCACAACAATCATATCTTTACTACAATCATATCTTCTCAACAAGTAAATCTTCACAACAATCTTATCTTCACAACAATCATATCTTCACAACAAGTAAATCTTCACAACAAGTAAATCTTCACAACAATCATATCTTCACAATAATCATATCTTCACTATAAAATAATGACACAAGTTTTAATATACGTATAACTCATAAACAGCTTTAATATTTGATAAATTCATCTTCAATGTATTATTTTGTATTACAGAATGGCACACAGCTAGCTATTAATGAAACACTGTACAGTTACCTACTAGAAAACAGTGTAAGTTGTTATATATATGTCAATTAACGACGTTAAAACAAATCCACTATTATTACAGATTATTAAGGAGTAGTGCTAAAATTAAAATTATATGTTGTATTTATTTACACAACTTAATATTTTAATCAATTAAAAAAAGTACTATGAACCAGAATCGAATATTTCACACGAACTCTTAATATAATGTGTATTTATTTATTTATTTAATGAAGAGATTATATATTTACATACCAAAACATAAAAGTTCATTTTATGAGAACAATCCATCGTTGAATTTTTCAGACGAACTCTTCTGTTGCTTACGATAGTTTGACCAAGTATCTGTCAACTTTCATTGGCTTCAACAATTCACTCAGCAACTACATGAAGACAGACAGTTACGCCAAGTACACGGCCTTGGTCAGCCCCACCCCTAACGTGACCGTCTACCAGACCAACCTGAGGTATCTCATCAGTGAGATCACTGCTGACTTCTCCGTGGTCTCCAAGGGTGACATTATTGTTGGCGATGGGTCGGTGAAGCCTTTGTCGACAATTTACGCGGAGACCTGGCTAGTGGACAGTAAACTGAAGACCTTCCTGAGGAATCGCTACATCGCCTGCGCTTGCCAAAGCAGCAGGAAAAGAAGAGGCGGTAAGATGCCCAAAATGTGCCAAGGTAATATGGGCAAAAAAGGTTGCGAGCAAAAGCCCAAGAAATCTGGCCAAAAGAAAGGGCGTAAGCTTGGCAAAGGCAACAATAGAAAGGTCGGATCTAAAAGTGTGAATTAGTATCATATTGTCTTGGCACGTCTGTTAAGAAGGACAGGTAGGACAATATCAACAAAACACGTCGATGGTAACTTCGACCTACTTCTGCGTAAGTAATTTATGAAGTATGTGCCATGCACATTATATTGTATATATAAACTTAACACTTGCTTTACAAATTGATTATCTTTAAAAAGAATCTGTTACTTGTATATATTTTCTACATTTTATTAATTATTTTTCATAATACGAACTATACTTACTTATGATATTACTCATTTAATTTCATTGGTCCAATACTTTGATTATAATTTATACTACTTTTGTTATATATGTAGCATTTATATAAACTGTTATCTATCTCAATATGGTCGGACTAGTGACATAGCAATATTTTGAAAAGCTTATGTTCTCTTCTGTAAGTTTGTGCAATATGTTTTTGTCACTAATTATTTCACAATGACGTACACCCTCCCACCGTTTAGTATATCGTTTTGTTTCATTTTTTTTTTAGATCCAGTTTTTTTTTATTTTACCGCGATGTGAATGAATAACAATAATTGTTTTTTAAAATAGTTATTCAATAATTTTAGTTATATACATTTTTCCAAGTAAATATCTAGTGGCCAAAATGAACTGAAAATTTTGTTCCAACGTTTTCACTCAAATTAGAAGTAATAAATAATTTACAAACACATAAACACGCAGTTCTTCAAGTCGTGTAAAAGTGAAAACTTAAGGTGAAGGCCATAAGGTGAACTGTAACTAAGGTCATGTAATGATAAGTTAATTAACACGAAGCCAGTGTCGCTCAATCGTACATGTATATCTAATTCATTATTTAATGTTATTTATATAGCCTATACATTTAGCTCTATATATATTAACTAGTTAATGGTTAAATTCTTGACTTTTTTTTGCGTTTTATTTCTGAAGAACAGATCTATTTATAGAAACACAGATACTCTATTTTGCAGTCAAGATTATTTCTCTTTTCAATTAGACTGCCATTGTTCCTTTATTTCTTTCTTTTTTTCACCGCAATCTCATAAAATACTCCTAGTGATACTTTATTTTACTATGTATAATACTTCTAGTGATACTTTACTTTACATTGTATAATACTGATATTATATATTTCTTTTTTGTATTATTTACAAATGTATAAGAAAATAAAAACCAGAGAGAGAGAGAGAGAGAGAGAGAGAGAGAGAGAGCAATATTGAATAATAAAATTCATCTTCGATCTGATAATTAAATAACTGTTTTTTTATTTACTAATTACTGGTATACATTGTGTCGGAATGTTGTATACATTGTGTTTTCATCGCCAGTAGTCTTACTCTAGAATCTCCACCCTCTCTCTGTTGTTGAATTCTGAAACTAACTCTGTTTATATATGGTTCTTTTAAAATGTTGTATCTTATTTGATTATTTATTTTGGTGGCGGCTTAAATGGCAAAACATGTTCAATAAATACATTTATTCAAAATAACCAAATAAAATGTTTTGTTTGAATAATTTAGCGAAAAAGGGGATGAAATGATTTCATTGTGAATTTTAACAAGCAGCTAAAATACTTACATCAGATATTTGTCGCTTTTTTTTCAAAATGTGTCTGATGTATGCTGTATGCTGTATGCTATGGTGTGGTACTCGATCCACGGTCTCAGGTCAAACAATTAGGTTTACATCAGCCAAATTTCGTGAGCTATCTACCTTGTGGGTTATGTCACTTTAGTAAGATTGATAGTGATACAGTGATTTTGATTCAATCGGTTGCTTTGACATAATGTCAGTAAATATATGCAGTGATCAGTTTGACAGAGTTTATATCAGTAAATATATGCAGTGATCAGTTTGACATAGTTTACGTCAGTAAATATATGCAGTGATCACTTTGACAGAATATATGTCAGTAAATATATGCAGTGATCACTTTGACAGAATATATGTCAGTAAATATATGCAGTGATCACTTTGACAGAATATATGTCAGTAAATATATGCAGTGATCAGTTTGACAGAGTTTACGTCAGTAAATATATGCAGTGATCACTTTGACAGAGTTTACGTCAGTAAATATATGCAGTGATCACTTTGACAGAATATATGTCAGTAAATATATGCAGTGATCACTTTGACAGAATATATGTCAGTAAATATATGCAGTGATCACTTTGACAGAATATATGTCAGTAAATATATGCAGTGATCACTTTCAATATTTTATCTGAGAGACACGTCAAGGACACAGGTATTGGCAATAAATACAAACAAGTTCTAGCTGATTTATTTTCTGTAGATCGGTAGTTCTCAAACTTTTCGCGATTCACGACCCATGTCGGAACCTATTTGGTTCTCGCAACTCGCCTGTAAAGAAAATAAAAAGGGTGAAAAAGAATAAAACCTAAAATAAATTTTTGTTTTTTTTCTCATTTAGTAATTATAAACATTTCGGCGACCCACTTCAAGTCAGCTTGAGACCCTGTGGAAAGTCAAGATTCACACTTTGAGGACCACTGATGTAGATACTTCCGTCAGATTATAAAGCAAGCTTAATCTTACAAGTTTATCCATCAGACTTTTTAAACTTACTTAAAGAAATACACAAATAATTATCTTGCTTTAATTTAACGTGACATTGTCATTGCCTAACACTATTAATCTAATATACATGCACGGAGTAGATAGGGATAAAGTATTACATTGAATAAGTCTGATTAGTGAATAAGATAATGGCAGAGAAGAAATTCGGTAGGTATTTCAAGATTGATCTCAAAGTGATAAGAACCTTGTTAGATTACTTCTCACACGTTCATGGCACATTATAAGATACAAATAAATGTTTAATCAATGAAGATAAAATTGTAAGAGTCCATAATTTTCAATACAGATAACATACTAATGGGCATATGGGCGATATGTACTACCATACTTGACTAACATATTCTCTTTACTTTCATTGAAATGTTATGTTGTCTAGTCTGTCTTGTATTGCAAACTGCAACAAGTTAAGAATTATTTACAAGAGCAAAGAGTAAAAATGTAAGTCCGAATATGTCATCATTCGTCAAGATAATACAACTGCACGTCTAGTTTTATACTATACTATGTCTAGTTTCATACTATACTATATCTATTTTTACACTATACTATGTCTGCTTTTATAATATAATATATCTAGTTTTACATTATACTGTGTCTAGTTGTATACTATACTGTGTCTAGTTTTATACTAAATAGAAGAATCTTACATTATCCAAACATATTAATGTATGCAGACTTAGGGAGTGGTAATGGGCGGCCGCCCCGTGTCCCGCGCTTCAGAGAGGCCCCACGCTCGGGCTGTATAGTTATCTAACAAAACTAAACGTTCGTTCCTGACCCCGCGTATGACACCTAAGCCCCGCGTACTGCTGATGTCAGCTCTACAACCTGAAAACTTGCAATGGGTACCTACTATCAGTCCCGTAGCGTGAAAATTCTACAGCAGGGACCAGGCATTCTACAGCAGGGGCCAGGCATTCTACAGCAGGGGCCAGGCATTCTACAGCAGGGACCAGGCATTCTACAGCAGGGCCCAGGCATTCTACAGCAGGGGCCAGGCATTCTACAGCAGGGACCAGGCATTCTACAACAGGGACCAGGCATTCTACAGCAGGGGCCAGGCATTCTACAGCAGGGGCCAGGCATTCTACAGCAGGGCCCAGGCATTATACAGCAGGGCCCAGGCATTCTACAGCAGGGCCCAGGCATTCTACAGCAGGGCCCAGGCATTATACAGCAGGGGCCAGGCATTCTACAGCAGGGCCCAGGCATTCTACAGCAGGGCCCAGGCATTCTACAGCAGGGGCCAGGCATTCTACAGCAGGGACCAGGCATTCTCCAGCAGGGACCAGGAATTCTACAGCAGGGGCCAGGAATTCTACAGCAGGGGCCAGGCATTCTACAGCAGGGACCAGGCCTTCTACAGCAGGGGCCAGGCAATAGCGGGGGGGGGGGGGCAGGTAATACATTTTACTAAGTAGAGCAAATAAGCAGAGGGGGGGGGCAGACAAAACGCAGGATGGCCCGACCCCCCGCACGCTACGGGCCTGCCTACTATGAAGAATATTCAAGTATGTGTGTGTGTGATAAATATTTGGCTCTATTCAAAATTAAAAACCTGTAGTATTGACAATGCCGCTCTTTGCTTCTGCAGAGTAATGGCCGCCCGTGTACTAGTGCCCGTCAGCCCCTACCTACGTCACTGATTTCACGAAGGCATTATGTTTTTTTTTTACACTTTACACAAAATATTTTGAGATCATGGGAAATATTATTTTCTACAAAGTTGGTCTGATTTTTCGTTCCGCAATTTTGTCTTGGTTGACTTAAAAAAAAATCGTTTAAGAAGATGATAGTGAAAATTGTAACAGCCAGTCGTTTGATTCTCTTAACTAAATATTGTACAATCAGATAGGCCAAGTTCAGGAGAAATTATTAGAACCCACATGCTATTAATTTAAGAATTATCATTTTGTGTCAATATTTTACACCGGGACTCAAGGTCTGTGTACACAAGGAAGCCATTTTGTTCGTGAGTTAGTTTAGGTCGTTATTCAGGATCATGGACTTTTTATGATTACTCAGCGAAGGGCAATTTGATATTCATCTGTTAAATTTCTTAAAGGGTATTCAAAACATCTGGTTCATTTACAAGCACATACATCCCCTTATGGTTCGGTTTTCTATTTATAGATATTTTGAGGGGGTAAGAAAAAAAGCGTTTTTATATGGGACACCAGCAAAAACAATTTATTGCGATGTATTCTTTATTATCACTGTTCACACCACTTACATGACTAGTGGTAGTAGACAAGAAGCAGCCCCGTAGCGTGAAAATTCTACAGCATGGAGTCAGGCAATACATTTTACTTAGTAGAACAAATAAGCAGAGGGGCCAGACAAAACGCAGGGGGGGGTAGGACCCCTCCCCGCACGCTACGGACCTGACAGGAATTCACTGTTTACACCACTTACAAGACTAGTAGTAGTAGACAGGAAGTCACTGTTCACACCACTTACAAGACTAGTAGTAGTAGACAGGAAGTCGCTGTTCACACCACTTACAAGGCTAGTAGTAGTAGACAGGAAGTCACTGTTCACACCACTTACAAGGCTAGTAGTAGTAGACAGGAAGTCACTGTTCACGCCACTTACAAGACTAGTAGTAGTAGACAGGAAGTCACTGTTCACGCCACTTTTCAGACAATCAACCCAATTACATGACTACGTAATAGCCATGATCAATCAACCCAGTTACGTGAATACATAATAGCCATGATCAATCAACCCAATTACGTGAATACATAATAGCCATGATCAAGCCACCCAATTACGTGAATACATAATAGCCATGATCAAGCCACCCAATTACGTGAATACACAATAGCCATGATCAATCAACCCAGTTACGTGAATAGATAATAGCCATGATCAATCAACCCAATTACGTGAATAGATAATAGCCATGATCAATCAACCCAATTACGTGAATGCATAATAGCCATGATCAATCAACCCAATTACGTGAATACATAATAGCCATGATCAATCAACCCAATTACGTGAATGCATAATAGCCATGATCAAGCCACCCAATTACGTGAATACACAATAGCCATGATCAACCCACTCACTTTTGACTTACGTGGAATATTACATGCTAGCTATGACCGGAAGTTGTTGGAGTTTATCTCGCCTGCTATTTTTCTGTCGTGAGACATTGTTAATGCCTAGAGACAAACACATTTAATAATCTTTTTTTTTCATTTATCAGAATCAGAGTTGCATCATTACTGGTAATAAATGTACATACTACAATAAAGGCTTGTAATCCTGTTTACTTCATAAATAAAATGACGTATAAACCCCTGGATTTATTTTATTTTATTTTAAGCCTGCGTTCAAAATATAAATAATCTCTTGCATTTGAGTTTGAAATTCGCTGTGAGTATAAGGTCATATAATGAAGTATAATGAAGTATGAGTCATTGAATTACTCTTTGTTATAGGCCTACTGAATGAAGGGTTCAATCATAAATCGACATAGCAAATCTGGAAATCACCACTTGAAGAAGTCTTGATGATCTTTTCCTCGATTTCGAAATTTTGATGTTATATATATTTTTTTTCTGATTAGAAATCAAAACGAAAATTTGATGAAATTATGTCGCTACCTAGATTCCCCCTTGGGTACTATGAATAGAGACTACATCCGAACCGTTGTTTAGTGCCTCCCCCCCCTACTCCCAATTCATTTTGTTTTTTTGTTTTAACATGTAAATCAATCTTTGTTGACATTTCAAAATATATAGCTAGATTAAATCTCCGAGACTAGATACAACTGCCTGCATCAAAAAGATGGGAGTCATGAATTAGACAGGACGGAACTCCACCCACAGAATATAAGATGGGAGTCATGAATTAGACAGGACGGGACTCCACACACAGAATATAAGATGAGAGTCATGAATTAGACAGGACGTGATTCCACCCACGGGATATAAGATGAGAGTCATGAATTAGACAGGACGGGACTCCACCCACGGGATATAAGATGAGATTCATGAATTAGACAGGACCGGACTCCACCCACGGGATATATATTAAACAGAATGCTCATCATCGATTTAAATAGATTTCTTCGAAAGCCGCCATATTTGTGTATTATTCTATGGTGCATCAGTATTACTTACTAGACTATTATAAAGGAAAAAAGCACAAATGTCGGCATATTTGTTGTAGTCATTGATAGAGGATGCGCTTTTTGTATAATGTATATATTATTTAAAAAACTCTATCCCGGGTTTCCAGTAGCCATGCGTGCACAACGGAGGCACAAAATGAACTTGAGATGGCTTCTCGTTTTTTATTGGATGTCAGTATCAGTGATGCACCACAATGAATATTTTAACATAAATTAACAACTGCATTGTTTAATGAAATACTATACAACCACTGAGGAGATGATCACGTGAACTCAGAATTTTGTTTATTAAATAAAAAATAGTATAGAAAAATTGATTTGGAGACATAGCGGTCAAATATTTGTTTAAGCGGTTTGTAACGCTATATCTGGGGAACACATGCAGGCAATTTGTCAAATATCAGGGGAACACATGCAGGCAATTTGTCAAATATCAGGAGAACACATGTAGGAAATGGCAATTTCCAGCAAAATAAAATCAAATCAAAATATAAAAACTAAAATAAAATAAATGAATTTGATTCAGATATAATGGAGGATCCTGCTAAATGACCAGATATAACGGAGGATCCTGCTAAATGACCAGATATAACGGAGGATCCTGCTAAATGACCAGATATAACGGAGGATCCTGCTAAATGACCAGATATAACGGAGGATCCTGCTAAATGACCAGATCGTTGTTTTCTTATTCAGCATGATCCAAAGCAGATCAAATTTGAGTCTTGTTTCCAAAAGATGAAAGTGGGAGACAATTTTCTAATTACCGCTATACGCGCAAACTGGCTAACGGAGAAACTTTAAAAAAGGAAATGGTTGATTTATTCTACGTCAGTAGAAAAGGTACATGTATATTGTTTTTGCTGCAGAATATAACAGGAGTAAATCTGCCTTAGCTACACATGGCAGTTGTGACTGGAAAAATTTGTCAAGTAAAATTGCAGCATCATGAACAATCTCCATTAACCAGTTATCATGAGTGGAAAAGAACTAAAAATGAGGATAACAAATAATTAAACTTTTGATGCCGTGAATCAGCGCCTTATAAATCGTGAAGCGAAACACTGGAAGGATGTATTAGAAAGAATACATTCTTTGGTCAGAGTACATGGAGTTCAAAATTTACCCCTGAGAGGGCAGACTGATCGGTTATATACATCTCAATGGAAACTTTTGAATTTGTTGAAGTTATTGCTGACTTTGATCCGGTAATGAAAGCTCAAATTCATAAAAAACATATCTTCGTTCTACCATGTCTCAGGATCATTTGGTTGGTTTTGCTACAATATCTATAGAGAAAACGATTGCAGAAGATTTGGATCTGACCGAAGTAATTGAAGAGTTTGCCTTGCAAAAGCTAGAAAAGCATATTTTTCTTGAATTCTTTTCTATCTTTTTAACGCTTAATAAACATGACATTTCATTTTTTTTTATTTTTCATTACTTTTAACTTAGCCAAAAAAAAAAAACAACTTCCTCAAAATATACTGGCATACTTAAAAACTCTTTAACTTTTATAAAGTTGCCAAATTTTTAAAAATGTATTATAATAAATAGCATTTATAGAGTTTTCTTAGAAAAATGAAACTAAAAGGGCGGCATTTTTGTCCTTGCCTATATCACAAAAATGTCTAAGGCCGGCACTATATATATATATATATATATATATATATATATATATATATATATATAATACAGGCCCGTAGCGCGGGCCAGGGCCGGCCCCCGCGTTTTTTCTGGCCCCTGCTTATTTGTTCTACTTCTAGTAAAATGTATTACTGCCCCCTGCTATTGCCTGGCCTCTGGGTTGTATAGAATGCCCGGGCCCCTTGCTGTAGAATTTTCACGCTACAGGGATGTATAATAGTAAACTGTATAATAAAATTTATATAAAATTCGCCATATAAATGTTTTAGACATCATCAATGTATTTCATTGATCAAAGAATACAATTTGCCTCAGGTTCATATTAAACTTCAGTAAAACTTTCATTGTAAAATACAATGAAATTAATTTCAGAAAAAGTTCATTGCTGACGTCAAAAAAATCTTTCACACCCTCCCTCCCCCATGTCAAAAACTGTCAAACTCCCCCTTTCCTCAAGTTGTTGACGTAATAAATATTTGACCTCTTACTATTATTTAATTTCATAATAAAATTTAGATTACATTTATTTCGTCTGTTAAAAACGTAGGTCTGTGTTTAGATATTAATATTAAAATATACTGTAGGCCTATGTAAATTTTTTGAGCGCACATATCGACTACTTTCCAGTCTTTTTATTTACAATTATATCATAGTGTAGATTTTTACAAGAAATGTTAATGAGGGGCCTAATACTTATTGCAAGCTGGTTGGGGGGGGGAGAAAATAGGAATTTAATGAAGTGAACGAGCGGGTAGGAGCACAATTAACGGTTCAAAACTAATTTGCACTCGTAATGTAGGTTACCCACGTCTGATTCTAGGACTACTCAGCCCTTTCAACATTGGAGTCATGCTGCTTATTTTTAATTGTTAAGGTAACTGAATAGCATGCTTTATTATCAGCTATTTTAACTTTATACCTATCAATATCAATTTTTAAAAAAATCAGCATAAAATCTAATAATGTCAATTGCGGAAGTACTAAATTTACTTGTTTTACTTTCGGTTTTAGGTTTATACTTTTAAGTTAAAAGCATATATCTACCATGAGACTGTTGTAAAAACATCTCTAACATGCCAGATGATGCCACGTATTTAATAATATTAATAGCCTTATTCAAGCAACTCTTAGAAAGACGTATTAAATTAGTACATGTATTAAGTCTTCGGTAACTGATTTGAATTATCGGTACTTCGACAATTAATGACAATAATCCACTCCGTTTTATTATTAATGAATTAATGTAATAAAAAATTGTGTAATGTAACAATGTATCGACTATTATTATTTTGATAAAGAAGTAAAAATTCGACATCAATTACTAAAAACTAAAGTGTCTAAGATATACAGGTAATATGATCATTTATTATCATTATAGCTCATGACCATGTTATTTAGTTATGCAAATGAAATGGTAGTGTCAATAGTCAATACTTTAATAGTTTACACAATTATTAATAATGAATACTAAAACTACTATTTACTACATAAAATATATTTACAATTTGAGTATATTTTCTATTTGCAGATCTTAGTGATGTAAATGAAGCCATATTCTGTCTATTAGTTTACATCCATTGTCTTTGCTGTATACATTTACAACACTACATATAGGGAGTTTATGCTAAAAATAAAAGAGGTACTATGCATTAAGATAACCACTTGCTATTTTTTTTATTGAAGTGTCACACTAATTTTTATAGTTCATTAGGAATTTAAGAATGCCATTTTGCATACACAGGTTTGAACGGCTTTAAAAATGCAATTTTTCAATATTTTCCATAGTCCATCCTTTAATTTACTAATTTCTTCTTCAATTTTTTTCCTAGAAGTCATCATTGGACTTTATTTCACAGCAGAAGAATATTCTACCAAGTCATGTCACTTGTACAGCTAATGTTTTGACCAAAAATGCAATACAAAATCTATGGTTAAATGAACATGTAATGGATCATTTTTGTTACATACATTTTTAATCTATGCCAACTAATTTGAAAGTAACAGATTAAATGACATTATTTAATATTCAGACTTGTATAACTCAATCCCATACCATCAGATAAACCGATTAAATCAGTTTTAAAAAGTGTGTCCTTTTATATTAACATTCTTAAAATGACTTGATTGAGACCTTTATTTCCAGGCTTATCAAGCTATGTTTGACTGTTAGTAATTGTTGATTTAAAAAAATCCAAGAATGGCTATGTAAATATCCAAACATTTTTTTAGCATAATGAAAAAACAACTTTTAATTGGTCAACAACAAATTGGTCCTAGATTGTTCAAAATTAATGTTTAGCTTCTACCAGCTGTTGAAAAGTTATCCTTTAAAAAAAATAAACCTCACTTTTTTGTTATCATTTATCTTTTTTAGTGTTTTTACAGTTGGTTTTAATGTATAATTTTATGATACTTATAATATTAGGCATACATTATTTTTTTTCCGAAATCTTAAATTTAAGACATGAATAAAACTTAAATTTTTTTTTAAGTATGTGATATATTAGTTAAAACCAATGGGGTAAGCATTACAAAGTTGTTGATGGTTCCCATGTGTATATTTCATTACCCATATAACCTGTTGACTTACATTGCTTCATTTTTTAATTTCTTTTTTTAGAGTTCAGATGGGACCATACTTTGTTTGCTGAATTTTCAGAGAAAAACTTTGCTTGATTTCATGGCATGGTCCATGTTGGGGATGAGCTACGATCTGAAGAATAAAAGGCAAATGGGAGATTATTGCTTTAAGCATTCAATTAAAGCTGGAGGGAAACACAGCCAGTTTGTCAAAGAATGGCATTTTATTGGACCATTTGGCATAGGTAAAATAGAATTTGACGGAGATCCTTCAGGCTTATGGAGGAATCAGAAACACTTCCAAATTCAGATTTTTGAAACACCCTTTAGCCAAGTATTATTCAGAACTTGTGCCTGGCGCGGTCTCTTGGGTGACCCTAAACAAAAATGAAGCTGATGAAATGGTTCATGCGAGGCCTAAAATAGATTGGAATGACTTAGTTAGCTCTTTGGGCTCCTTGGGTATCACTGAATGGCAAGGCTGGGCTGTTGGGGAGATTTTTATCAATGAAGACAATACCCTGCTTAATTACCGCTGTCTAGGAGTATCCAGATGTTTTGTAGATAAATACCTCATAGTTGGTGACCTCTATCATAGAAATCAGTTTTGGTTCCCTATCACCTTATCTAGGGAGTCTATTCTGTATTCATTCCATTGCGATCTAAAGTAAACGCTGGCTTTCAGTTTTCTGTCACAAAAAAATGACCAGTTTTAAAGTTCTGAAACCACCTCTTTCCTGACATTCAGAAGAGTTATCTTCCATCTAACACACTTATACCAGTGCCTATTTGCAACCATCTGACTAAAAAATGGCTTAAAATTGTGAGTGTTAAAATTGAAAAACAAGCCAAGGGTGCAAGGATTAGTTGCCAGTTTGGCTCATGCATTCAACATGATAGCCCCAGGGCAGACTAATGTGTTGTGTCAGTAAGTCTGCAACTGAAGGACAAGTCTGAGGGTCCACACTGACTGCTTCATGCTCTGACATAGGCCTTGAAATAAAAATACAAACCTCAGAAGGAGCTGACAATCTACCATTGGTACTGCGTTGTCGCAATAAAGGAAGTTCATTTATTTTCACATTCAAGGACCACGTGATGGTTCTGTTCAGCATGCTGCAGCTGTGGAACCTATTGGAATTTGCTCTGACAAAGTCTGTCCAGTATTTCTTACTTTGCATGGAACTACAGTACCACCACAGAATCAAGCAGACAGTTATAAAAAAATGGTCAAAGGTGACTATGAATTTGGTGTTTCCAAGATGTGGCTTTTAGCACCAATAAGGTATGGCTTTAAATCGTTGTATTCCTTTTTTATTCAAACTTAAAATAATTATTTTAGTGTTATTATTGTTTTTGTTCATCAACTTTGGCTCATTCACTAAACACTGACATTGTTGTAATTTAAGTTAAGAAACACACTTAGCTTTGTTCATTAGCAGTATGAAATTAGATAAAATGAAAGTTTCTGTTCATTATTTAACTGAAATCCTTTGCCAGGGATGTGCTGGCATATAAATCCTATGATGGGCAGTAATATGAAAAGCCTGGTAACTTCTTATGACTACCACAACTTGGCCAAAGTATAGGAAGCCAGCAAGCTTATTGTTATGCAAAGTGCTATAATTACATTTGATTTTTTTTAAATTTAATTTTTATTTTTAGGAGATTCAATAATTTTTAATGGTATGTATAAAGTAATTAAATTTTCCAACCCTATACGGCAGAATTGCTCATTGCATCATCATAGGCACATCCCTGACTTCTACCATGACCTAAAGAGAAGTTGACACAGACAAATGTGTTATTAAGTACCGTAAAAAAAAGTTACAAGTCTAAAATAAAAAAATATTCACAATGTGTCAAGTTTTTAAGCCATTTTTTTCCTTTTAATCGGTCATGTAACTTAATTTTGTTTTGTTTTTTACTGCTTGTATCATCATCAAGACATGGAGCTCCACAACTGGGAAGGTCCAGGAGCTATGACAGCCATGACAGCTCTTCAGGGCTCTACGAGACTTGGACACACAGAATTCCAGCTGGTTTGAAATGTCATCAGATCCGTCAAAAGTTCTTTTTGCAGGTCATTTTTAAAGAAACAACCTTTTTGATTGAGATGTTTTTCCACCATTGAAACATTTGAAATTTTTTTTTTCTTTCTTTTAAGCTCATGGATGTAAAATAATTACTACATGTAATAACCACATATATTTAATAAGAATGTGCAGGTCTCAGATATTTTGAGCATGAAATTCCAAAGTGATGCCATCATTAACACCTTTAACTTCTTTTCATTTATCTGGCATGTCATTGTTGTGTAAAACCCATATTTTACTTGCCAGGTCATTCAATGGGAGGTCATGGAGCATGGCATCTGGCTACCATTTTTCAGACATGGTCATGGCTTGATTTCATTGGCAGGTTGGATCAAAAAGAAGAATATGGGACAGTAATTTGTTTTTCAGGTATTGAGATCAACGGATTATTTTTTACTTGTATAAAGTTTTTTTTTCACACATCTTACTGTGACAGAAAAAATAATCTTTTATTTGTTTGGCATTTATTCTTTTTATTTCAGGCATGACATTTCAACCAGTAATATTGATCCCGCAGTGAAGGCCATCATGGAAGCTTGCATTGCAGAAAATGATGCTGACAGATTTGTGGCCAATTTAAAGGTAAATTTAGACATTGCTTGGCTTGAAAAATATGCTACAGAAATAATACAAGTTAGTGTAATCATGATGATAATAAAAATAGCCAAAATATTAGAAAAATATAATTTTTTTGGGGGAATTTTCCTGTTGTAGCACATTATTCATTTTTTTTCTTCTTTTTTATCTTAGTAATTATTTATATCTTTTAATTTGAAAAATGATTTTAAAATAATTTCTTCATGAATTACCTACAAGAGACAAAGTCTTTTCCCCATTTTTTCATGAAACCATTGTGGCTTTTGGTGGCACACATTTTAAAAAAAATTTATTTCAGTTGTCCCCTACTGTTTAAAAGTTGACAAATTTAACGCAATTCAAATCTCTATTTGAGATTCAAATATTATTTCGGAGGGATATCAGTTTACTTAAGTACCCTTTAATTAAGGGCTTTTGCACTTTTGATAGTCATTGCAAAATATCATGTAAGGGGGCAAATAATATTTATGATATTACGAAAAATGTTGTTGAAATATTTTCAACACTGTAGACCAAATACTGCACTCAGCTGGCTAGAGAGCACTTGGCGCTGTTGTAAACTTCTGTCTCATCATCAATCTACGTTTCTCACATCTAGGCACTGGTGTTTTCAAGGATAGGTGCGAATGACCGTACTGTTCACCCCTACTACACCTAGGCGCATGTTAAGATTGCTGAAGGATTCGGAGATTGATGTGACGTATGCAGAGTTACCTAACCTGGAACACTGGTGGTGGGACACCAAGTTTGTGGGCTTTTTTTTTTATTATTATTGCTCAGCTGCTAAATTCTGTGTTGGCTCTTCATGAGCCGTGCTATGTGCAGCAAGACCATTTGAAAGAAAGTCAGACAAAGATGAAATAATGTTGTCATTTTTTTAAAACCTATTTAGACCTCGTAATGAAGATTATATAGATGTATTTCCTGATCCTTCTATTTGAGTGTATATTTGCCAATCTTGTAATGAAGATGTATTTCCTGATCCTATATAAGGACCCAGTAATGTAGATGTTTTTTTCCTGATCCCATATTGACCATGTAACCACAGTTGATGAAACAGTTTCTTAGTTCTGTTATGCATCCAAACCTAAGTTTATTCGACATGCTTCTTTGGGATGGATGGTCGCACGGAAAAAAGCGCCGACTGTCATCCTCAGGAAGCCTAGTTTGATCTCCGGTGGGGACTATCGTAGGTACGGTGATAGTCCTCTCTATATCTCCCAGAGTGCCTCCCTGGCCAATGTACTATCGACTATGGTTGGGATGAAATTAACACATTTTTAAAAAACATTTTAGAGATTTCCTCTCATCCTTACAGCGACCTCTTTCAGTATATAGAGCTCATAAATGCAGAGTATGATCTCACCAATACAAAAATCATTTCATTTTACTTATATACACTTGTCTGGAAACTGTTAACCTTGAATAGTTTTGTGTTGCATTACACTTATTAATTAAAAAGAAATTTAAACACAACAAAATTAGAAGCTTGATTTATGCAGAAATAACAATTTTTGTTGTTTGCAATAAAGAAACTATTTTTTTCCTTTCCACCATTAACATTTTTTTCTCCTTTGTTATTCGTTAAAATATGTATTTAGGTTTTTTTTTTTTTTTTTAGAGAAACCAATGATGGTGGGTGTGTCAATGATGCAGATGTCAGAAAGTTTATCAGCAAAATTTCTGAATCGCTAGCCACAAAAGACTTTTGCTCAAAGAAAGAAGATCTCTTGCTCTTCTATGCAGGAGGAACATAAATACCAACTGTACAAGCTGGTCACTGTGAATCCATCTTGGTGATGGAGTGAAGGAATCTCTGTGCTGCAGCAAGTGATTCCATTTAGGACCAGTGTCATTGAGGTAAGTTCGCTTTATTTTCAGTTGCAAATTAGTCCCAAATGATTTTGTTTCATTCAATTCACATTACTTGGCAGTGGTGAGGCTGTTAGCTTGATTTCTGTTAAGGGCTCTAAATGACACCATTTACTTTAGGCCTCATGTCCACCTTTATGGCCAGCCCTTTTATCGACATTGTATGACGGACATTGTATGAAGTATATTGTATGAAGGACTGCCCTTCAATGATTACATTTTATTTGAATAACTTCCCTTAATTTAATTAGTGGGACGGGTGGCCGAGTGGTGTAGACACTCGACTGTTGACTTGAGAGTCCTGGCCTGGATCCTCGTGAGAACCATGGAATTTTTCCAGGTGAAATGTCTCAAAGTCGTCCCACAAGTCCACCCAGCTTTAAATGGGTACCCAACTTTTAAGTTGGGGGTAGTAAAGGCGGCTGGGTGTTGTGCTAACCACACAATCCCTTTTTATTCGAGGTTATAGAAACAGATGAATTCTACACTTCATCTGCCCAGATGGAATGTTAGGGCTAAGGAACTTTACTTTACTTAATTTAATTAAGCTATTTTTAGTGTTTGAAAAGTCTGAAATGGTATTCTTTTTTTACGTCTTGAAGTTTGCTTAGCATCGCATAGTTTAAAGATGCAACAAAAAAAAACAACCTATCCATTTTTTTCTATGACAAACTTAACGTCTTACATTTCAAACCACAGTAAACCATTCTCTGGAGGACACACTTAACGTCTTACACAAACCACAGTAAACCATTTCCTGAGGACAAACTTAACGTCTACATTTCAAACCACATTAAACCATTTCTAACTGAGGATTAAAAAAAAAAATGTTCGAAACAGAAAGCAGTAGCATATCATTATTTTTGTCACTTTTGATATATCCTGTGTTTTTAATGCTTTTATTTATACAGTATATGTTCTCCTTTATGTAAAATATGTTCAAGAGGTGAACATCTTACTTAACAAAAAACAACTTTTTAAATTGGCTTACAAAGTTAATTGTATTTTTCTAACGGGAACACTTTTTTTTTTCTTTTTCTAACAGATGAATGTGACATCTGAGAGTTTGGCACTAAAAACAAATGTACAATGTCTTCAGATCAATGGAAATGTTCCTAACAGAGGGTTGATCTGAATGGCTTCAGAAAAATTGTTGTAAGTAAATAAAAAGGTGTAACTTTAGAAAAATGCATTTAAAAATAATCTTTTTTTCTCATCAGTATTGTAAATTGTGATTGCTTGGAAATTTTATCAACAATTTAAATTTGAAATTCCAGAAATATTTTCCTTACATTTGTATGCCCATGTGGGATACGAAAATTTTTTTGGTAATCCGAACCAACTCAATACATGTATCAAGGAGAAAATTAAACAATTAATTTATATTCATGTTCTTTTTTTTTTTTTTTTTAGTATTTCTCAATTTTTAAAGAAATATATATTTGTGTTTATTTTATTAAAACAACTTAGGTTTTGTTTTGCATTAACTTTATTCTAATATTTCATTTAGAGAAATATTTATTATAAATTATTTTTTTTTTTTTGGATTTTAATTATTGTAATCTTTAAATGTGCCAACAGTATATCTTAAGATTCACTGTTTTCGTTCGTAGATCTAGAAATCTTTTTCAAATATTTTTTTGTATCATGAATGCTTTCTTCTTTTTTTTTTTTTAAAAAAATTATTTTATTCTTTGGCTGTTTCTCTCTCAATATTTGTAGATAGATGGTCAGACTATTGATTTCTTCAACCAAGATTCCCACAAATATATTGCCTGTAAGCCTTTTTTTTATAAAAAAAAAATCCATACAATTTCATAAATAACACATAAATATGCAAGATATAGAGGGACAGGTGGCAGAGCATTGTGTATACCTCGACTGTCGACCTTAGAGTCACAGGTTTGAGTCTAATGAGAACCAAGGCATTTATTCCAGGTCCTGGTGAAAGTTGGTTAATGCTTCAAAAGTCCACCTAGCTTTAAATGAGGATCCACTGCTGTGAAGAAATCGCTGCTGGGCATTGTGCTAACCACACAATCCCTTTATATGCCATGGTTACAGAAACACATGAATCCTAAAACTTCATCTGACCTTTCTTGGCCTTCTTAGATTAAAAGAACTTTACTTTTTAATTCTAGATATCATTTTGGATATGAAATATTTGGTTAACTTCTTGCTGTGCCTTATTTTTGTACATAAACAAATAAAAACGTTTTTTATTTTAATTTACAAACAGTTCCTCAGTAGACAACAGCTGGGTCAAAGGTCAAGACTGGAATTTTGAATTACAGTCTGGTCTGATTCGAGGTCCCAGTAATTTTGGTCCTGCTAGAAGAATAGCAGAACGTCAGTTTCTAATTATTGTAGGTATGTTGAAGTTTGTTACTTAAGAACAGTGTATAGAAAAAAATAATTTTCAGCTCCATTATTTGTTGCAGTATAATTTTCTTTACCTCATTACATACAGCATTTCATTTTCAATGTAGCCGCTTTGTACAATCTTGGCCTCATCACAGTCTTAGCCAGCATATTAAACCCATATATTTTATGTACATGTCTATGTTAACCGTATGTCATTTTTTGTTTCTTTTTATTATCTCCCATTTCAAACTCTTTTTTTTTTTTTTTTTTTTTTAAAGCCATTGTGACTTGATGCAAATGTTTTTAATAGTAAAAATAAACAAATATGCATAGAGGTTTAACCACATTAATTGACTTTGTTTATTAAATTTAACAGAATTACATCCTAAGGTAAATTATTGTCCAATTTTTTTTTTAGTTAGTCTCTGAAGTGGGTGTGGTCATCTAAAGGGAATTTATTGTATGAAATGTTTTCTACAATTTAAAAACATTTTTTTTTTTAAACACCATAAAGAGAATCGTTCATCAGTTGGATAGAAAACTTATAGGTATTGAATGAATGAGCTATTTTTTTATTTTGCCATAGGTACTAGGCAAAGTGGTGAAACATCAGATTTGTTACTGAGACTGGGCGTCTACATAGCCAATCAATTCTTTCGACACCCTGATACAGCCGTTACAATTTTAGAAGACAGAAATGTGGATGAGACAGGAGCTAGGTATGATAATTTTAAAAACAAATTTTACTCTACTCGTCTTGATTGTTTATTGAACCATTTTCTTTATTTGGTTATGTTAGTTTATTCTTCAGGTTTATTTATCTATCTACTTTATTTATTTAGCTGTGAACACGTATAAATATCATTACGTCATATTATTGTTTAGAAGTGAATGAGACAATAGAGAGAGAAAGATCAGAGTAATTATAAAATGAATCTGTTGCTTTAGAAATATTAATTAAACTTAGCATTACTATATTACCTTGTTTCTTATGTGTGTGAAGTCCCGGTAAGGATGAGATGAAATCTCTTAGATCCTATAAACCACGAATGGGACGGTTTTTATGTGGTGCCCTTCTTTTCATCCCCCACCATAGCCTATAGTGCTATGGCCACCGAGACACCATGGGAGATATATCGGAACTTGAGCCAAGACCTGAAAAAATTTCCTTGGTTCTCACCGGAGATCGAACCAGGTACCTTCAGGTCGACAGTCTAGCACTTTACCAGATTGCACCATCCGTCCCCACACTTGTTTCTTATGTATCGCTGCTCATTCTTGTTTTTTTTTTTTTCCGGTGTTTTTTTTAAGATGACTACAACATCATCATTTTAGGGACGCCAGTTGAAACTTGCTGACAGAAAAATATTTAAACTTTCTCTAAAGATGTGCAATTTATGTACCGGATCAGGTGAGTCTTTTTTATTCTATACTCCTCATTTCATTGGTTGGATTTGAAACAGGGTGAGTCACATTCTGGTATTTAAAATCATAAGAAATTATTTAAAGAGAGGTTAGGCTTTGACAATCTAAGTCTTGTATTTGGAATGAGATCATAGTGTTACTGGTAACTATTTATCGCTAACTTTGCCTGCCTATTAGCCTCATAGCAATCCATGATTAAAATAGACATGACACAGATTTTTTCCCATTTTATCGGTGACTTGACAACTAATTTTAGATGATACTGATGCAAATTATATTTTATTTAATCTGGCTGTTTAACATAATAATTCCAGTGAAAAGTGTTTGGGTGCTGTTGCCAATTAGTAAGTGACAGTAAAAAAAAATTATTGACGTTTGTTAGCTTAATCATATAATTACATACATATATTTGCATAAATACTAATCCAGCATTATGTACAACATATATGTGTATCTGCCTACCTTATGCTTACTATATACAATACTCTAGTTTGAGTACCATCAAATTTAAATATGACTGACTGGCAGACTACCATGCATTGTCCCTTTATTATTCATAGTTTGGCATAAATGTTCATCTTTTGAAACCGTTTTAGTACTGCAGTTTCACTTAGGGCATCCTATCACTTTGTTTAGTTTCCAGTTGTGCAGGAAATGACATGTCTCATAATTCAGAAAAAATAATAATAATAATACACTGGAGACTGTGAGCCAGGTAGATACCAACACGACTAATTATAATTTCTTTTTTGTTTTAAATGTATTTATATCATGTTTTTAACAGAATCAAGCAGATTACTTTAATTTGAATGAGAGGCTACTAATACAGTGACTCAGATGTGGGTCTTATGACACTTGCACCACACGGACATGGCCTGGCAATGTTACTGATGGGACTGTCAGATGTAGACTGGAAAACGTTGCCAGCTTGGCCACACCCACAATACCACCTATGGCCAGGCCCCAAGGTAAGTTTGTTGAGTAAATTTTAGTTTATATGGTTCGTATATTTCCTAAACTCTGCACAATCTCTCCTCTTGTTTTTTTTTAATACCATCTTATGTCCTTTGGATTATAAATTGCAGAAATTCTTGGGTTTTCTCTTCAGTTTTTTTTTCTTAAAGTCAAAGTGAATGCCTTCAATTGTTGTGTGTTCAATAACTAATACAAACTACAGGATGTAGTTACAGTAATAAAACAAAATGTTTGTATGATTTACACAAATTTTTAAAAAGTCTTTCTTAATTCTTTATAAATATTATAAATTCTATTAATACATTCCAATATTTCGTTTTGTTTGTATAGTTAATTAAACGTTGGGAGTGGTATATTATAGAGTGATACCAAAAATTTAAAAATTGTTTTGTATTTTCTGACACTTTATATTGTTTGGAAAAGATTTTCACTTGCTTCTGCTGGTGTAGTGCATGTATTTATATACAATATCTTGCTTCTGTTACAGTGCATGTATTTATATACAATATCTTGCTTCTAAGGTTTGGCGATAGTGCATGTATTTATATACAATATCTAAAAAAATGTTCTGCTAGACTTAAAATAAAACAACAACTTCAGAACCACACATTTATGAACCCGCATAACTCAGAATCCATATACCTCTTTTCTGCTATTTCCATCTTTATAAAAACATTATCAAGAAAGTAGTAATTAGCTTTCTGCGCCATAAGAATTTAACTGATTGACACAAATGTTTAAACAGTGGGAAAGGGTCATCAAAAATACACAAGTGCCCAAAATTTCAAATTGATTGCTCTGAGAAGCAAATTGCGGTGCAAATTGATTTCAATTTCCTTTGCTCACAGAACACCAGAGTATGTCTGTTATTGAAGACTTTATATAGATAATATTAATACACTGTACACAGGAGATATATTTAGATGTTCTTGTTCGAATTGTATAATAGTTTTACTTTGAAAGCAATTCATAGTCTGACTATATAGTTAGATATTGTACATGTATTAGGCCTTATTGTCTTATTGATTTTTGTTGTTAGATTTTTAATTTTTACATTTTTTTTTTTTTTCAGTTCTCAAATCTATTGCCAGATTTTGTTGTCACTGGGCCGGATGTGAAGCTCAAAGGCCCAGGTGGATTTCTGTGCACTGATTCTGGGATAACTACTGGCAACTGTCAGCCAGTTCTGCTTCATGCACTTGTTGAAAATTATAAAAAAAATTTTTTTTAACCCAAGTTTTTCGCCTTATATTTAATTTTTGACATATTGTCATCATGGCAACAGTTTTTGTGACATGACTTGAAATCTCAAATTTATTTTTTTTCTTTTCGTTTTTATCTGTAGTAGAGAAACGTCCAATTGAAATATACTGTGATTTTAAGATTTTGAGATTTCATTGTTTCACTCTCCTGTTTCTGTTTTTTTTTACATTTTTTGGGAGTATTGAAGCCTATCTAAGAACAATAATTGTGACTTTTATAAGGACAAACCAATTTTATCTATTTAATTTTTTAGAGCATTTTCGAAAAATGCTCTATTGTCCCCGTATGGTCGGTCTGTCTGTCTGTCTGTATGTCATCACCCTAGGATCTCAATAACCATAAGTCCTAGACCCATGATGTATATATCATTTTGTAGGTCTTGGCCTGCCAAGAAATAGCTTTTTTCCATTTCGCGATTCGACCCTCTGAGGGCCGTAAAAGGGGCCTAGTACCGTTTTTTACTATATAAGCTATATTAATAAAGTGAACGCTATATCTCAGCAACTTTTCAAGTCCTAGACCCATGATGTATATATCATTTTGTAGGTCTTGGCCTACCAAGAAATGACTTTTTTTCCATTTCGCGATTCGACCTCCTCGTATCGCAGAAGGGCCTTATAAAGCGCTGTTTACTATATAAGCTAAGAGAAAATAATTTTGTTTTCAAATATAAAGAAACGCTCTTTAATAGCTTTTTTTCAGATATATGCATTACACAATTGAATTTATAAACATTTACAAAATTTACAAATATTTACTGAAAGATAGCATACGTACTGGATACATAATACGAAAATGCTCTAACACGTCCTGTGTCCAGAATGGAACAGGCTTAATTGTTTGTTTTAACACTTGAACTACTGATAAAGTTTCATTTGAAAAAAAAAATTTGTTGATGTTTTTCCTGCTCATGTGTAATGATAATAATGTAATATGTACAAATTCACATTCTTGACATATTTTTAGATTATTCTTTTTATATGTTAGCTACTATGCTTCTAGCTTGTTTGAGCTATTGTTGAATGTTGTAGGTTTTCAACAAGACACTTATCATATGCTAAAATGTATTGTATGGTAATGGTAGCAGTGAATATGTAGCTTACCACAACTTTTAGTGAAAATATTTCTAGCCTCGAAGCCGCTAAATTGATCTCGATTTTTTTGGGAACTTGTTTTTTTTTAGCACGTTCTTACTTTTCTTTATAGACCTTAACTGAAATATTTACATTCTGTATATCAAACAGTTTCATTATTCACTCTGTAAATCTACTTCTTAAAAAAATATTTCTGCCAACCTGCGACCATGCAATGGCAAACTGGTCTAGTCTGTATCATGTTATTGCTGTTTTTTTTTTGTCTATTTATTAGCTGGGTGTAATGGTGACCCATTTTGGAAGTGCTATTTTGTTTATTTAGATTTGTTCAAAGTATTATTAAAAAATGAAGTTCAGTGTGTCTTCACTGTGGGCTTATACACACAGAGACCACTTCACTGTGGGCGTAAACATTGAGACCACTTCACTGTGGGCGTGTACACATAGACCACTTCACTGTGGGGCGTGTACACATAGAGACCACTTCACTGTGGGCATGTACACACAGAGACCAATTGTGTCTTCACTGTGGGTGTGTACACACAGAGACCACTTCACTGTGGGCATGTACACACAGAGACCACTTCACTGTGGGCGTGTACACATAGACCACTTCACTGTGGGTGTGTACACACAGAGACCACTTCACTGTGGGCATGTACACACAGAGACCAATTGTGTCTTCACTGTGGGTGTGTACACACAGAGACCACTTCACTGTGGGCATGTACACACAGAGACCACTTCACTGTGGGCGTGTACACATAGACCACTTCACTGTGGGTGTGTACACACAGAGACCACTTCACTGTGGGCATGTACACACAGAGACCAATTGTGTCTTCACTGTGGGTGTGTACACACAGAGACCACTTCACTGTGGGCATGTACACACAGAGACCACTTCACTGTGGGCGTACACATAGACCACTTCACTGTGGGTGTGTACACACAGAGACCACTTCTACTGTGGGCATGTACACACAGAGACCAATTGTGTCTTCACTGTGGGTGTGTACACACAGAGACCACTTCACTGTGGGCATGTACACACAGAGACCACTTCACTGTGGGCGTGTACACATAGACCACTTCACCTGTGGGCGTGTACACATAGACCACTGCACTGTGGGCATGTACACACAGAGACCAATTGTGTTCTCACTGTGGGTGTGTACACACAGAGACCAATTGTGTCTTCACTGTGGGTGTGTACACACAGAGACCATTGAAAATAATTACAAATGATTTGTCCTTGTGTCAAAATATTTGTTTTGTTGTTGATTTTATGTAGTTATTAGAATTAGTAGGGAGTACTTCTAGAGGCGTCTTAAGGACTTCATGACCCCCACCTCTCCCCACTATAAACCCCCCATAATAACCCCCCTCATAATAAACCCCCACCATAAACCCCCATAATAAACCCCCACCATAAACCCCATAATAACCCCCACCATAAACCCCATAATAAACCCCCACCATAAACCCCCATAATAAACACATTAATAGAATGAGGCATTTTCTAATAAATGGCATAATGACCTCTTTGTATGTGTGTTTGTGCATTGGACTTGTTCCTTGCATCGATAAGGCCCCAGAGCAGGGCCAGACCAGTTGACTCTGGGGGCCCAAATTGGAAATTTTGTTTCATCAAGGTTGTTTATTTTTTTTCATTATAAAAGTAGTGCCTGCATTTTTTTTTATCCTGAGATTTAACCGTATTCAAACATAAATCAATCGTTTTCAATCAATATCTTAATTCGATCTTAAAGAAAATCACTTTCTTCTCGTGTAAAGTATTTTTAAAAAAATGAAATAATAAATCTAAAATATATTTAAATATATTTTTTTAAAGTAATTATAAACAGGATTACTTCAAAAGGATGGATTTTTAAATTTTTTTCGTTCAGTCCTTGGTTAATTTGTAGGTCATTGAATTTTTCACAGTTGCGTCCTTTGGAACGTAATCGGTCCTCAGCACTTGATTATAATTTGTGTCTTTAAGTCCGACTACTACGACCACTGAAAACTAGGGGCAGGCCCGGGCAGAGATAAAGAGCCTCAGGGTACCGATCACTTTAGAAATTTATTATTATGATTAATAGTTTTACATTTTTAGGAGGGACAGAGGGGGCCCTCACTTGTCAGAATTTACCAAGTGGCCCCCCCCTCAATTTATGTTGTGGAAACTGCAAAGAATATTGTCCTAATGCTAGACTTGAAAATATTAAAATATCTTCGGCGTATTTTAAGACGAAGAATAATTTATGTGTTGTTCCCGGACCTCTGTAATTTGATCAGTTTAACTAAATATATGCTTTTGATTGGAAAGTTCTCTACTGAGACCAGTTTCGTGGACAAAGTTTTCGAATGGCGGGCCACAGTGAGACCGACAGCTGGTGATTGGAGTCAGTGGCGTAGTGAGCTTAACTTTGCGCCTCGAGGCACAATACCTTTTTTAGCGCCCCACCCATTCAAAACCATATGTCATTATATGTAAAAAATTTGGCGCCCCTTAATGAGTAGAGCGCTGGGCATAGTGCCACCCCCCTTCCCTTTGCCAACTCCCTCGCTACGCCACTGATTGGGGTGTGGATTTTAAAATAAATGAAAATTAATTCAAACGAGCGGAGAGAAGCAGCGTGACGGCCCATACCTGGTCCGACCCAGTTGTCAGGCCATTCCTGGGACTGCTGTATTTGCCATGAGCGTACCAAATTCCACAAAAAGAGGGCTTGGTGCGTAGCCTGTATCCGGAGCGTTATTGCCTTCATAATACTTCTTTAAAAAAATAAATACCCCAAACATATGCAACACTTGTTTCAACATAAAAAGGCTTACATACAGAACTGGTGGGAAGAGAATACAGAATAGAGACAAAGAGGGGCTTGGTGATTAGTACATTTGAAGAGAATACAGAATAGGAAACGTAGATATTAAGATTGTAATACTGAAGAGAATACAGAATAGGAAGAAGGAGGGGGCTAGTGATAAATACTTTTGAAGATCTAATTTCATGCAATGCAAAAAAAAATAATTTTCAAATGATCCCCACCCGAGCGTATAACGAGTACACATACGAGTAAATTATAATAATCAGTATTGTCCTTGGGCTAATTGGAATTTTTGGGCTAAATTAGAGTTTCACCCCCCCCCCCCACTCCCCGCGCTAGTGCAATCTTCTGTCGCAGTGTTTCCTGCAATCCTGTGCTACCCGAGGGGGGTTCGCGAAGAGTCTGGCGGGGGTGCGCGCTGGTACCGGGCTGAGAAACATTAGATTAACATGAACGGTTAGATCGGATACGTAATGAAATGGGGGGGGGGGGGAAACATGTGACCGTAAAAAAACAAAAGGCAAGTTGTTATGTTTTCTAGGGGTTCTACGTATTACGAAAATAAAAAAATGGTGGTGCATAGGTCTCGAGAGTTTGGGAAGCACTGTTCTGTCGCATCGTCAAACACTCAACAAGAAAAATATGTTTCAAAATATCTGTGTTTCGTGTTGCAACGTAATTGTTTCCAATCGGGCTCCACACCTTCTCAGGCCGGGCCTATTAGTTATCCTTTTATTAAATGATACACTGTTATCTACTGCTATACACCAATATATACGGTTTACACTGCTATATACCGCTCTACACCAATATATACGGTTTACACTGCTATATACTGCTATACACCAATATATACGGTTTACACTGCTATATACTGCTCTACACCAATATACAGGTTTACACTGCTATATACTGCTATACACCAATACATACGGTTTACACTGCTATATACTGCTATACACCAATACATATACGGTTTATTAATTGCTATATACTGCTATACACCAATATATATATATACGGTTTACACTCATATACTGCTATACACCAATATATATATATATATATATATATATATATATGGTTTACACTGCTATATACTGCTATACACCAATATATATATTATTATTAATTGTTTATATAATGCTATACACCAATATATACATATACGGTTTACACTGTTAAATACTGCAAAATATTGCTGTGCATTGCCAAAAAAAGCTCTAAAACCGGTATATAATACTATATACTGTTATACATTGTTCTATACAGCTTTATACTGTAATGTTGTTCTAAATACTGTTATATGGACCGCAAAATGTACTATTATATTGCCATAAACTGCACACTATTCTATAATACAGAAAGCTATATTGGTAAATACGGTTATATAATTCGGATGTAACAGGTAAACAAATGATATATACAAATACTGAGAATTACAATTGAAAAGAACGTGCAATATTCTAAAACATTTAGAATTTAAACTCCCCCCCTCAAATATACACTTTAGGTACATTTAAAATATCCATAGTCCAAGGTGGTCAGGAGTGACCAGAGGGTGAATGCAATCTAACATAACATTCACAAAATATGGCTTAGTAAGATATTCTTTGGCCGTTCTTCCATGTAAACAAACAATCAACACGAGCGACGCGGACAACAAAGTGTGCAGTACGACTCTCTACACCAAACACATGATGGGGGCCCCCAGCCACACCAGCCACATGATGGGGGCCCCCAGTCATCTCATTCGAAGCTAAGAAACCAACAAACAACGAAGATAAACGTATCATCCAATATATATATATATATATATATATATATATATATACGCTGGGGGGGCGGGGAAGGCCATTCACCTCAGTGTTTACACAACTCCTTTACCCATTCATGTCACAGGTATCTCGTGTGCGCTACATTTACACCTTTAAACTTTCACTGCTGGGTCCACCTTTTTTCCAGTTTTCATGGTTGGAAATGAGAGGGGCGTGGGGTGGGTTGGGGGTGGAAATGGTAATAAGGGGGAAGGAGGATGAGTAGGGAAGTTAGTGTGTGGGAGGGAAGGGGGGGGGGAAGGGGGGTGTGAAGGGAAGGAAGAAGATAAGACAGGTTCACTGTGCCCTCATTGTCTTCGCCTCACTTTATTACGACAATGAAGCGCCCTGATGGCGTCCCATCGTACACCGGGGATTGTTTGCAATTGTACTCTGTGAGAATGGGTGAAGGAAGCGGTTCGGTGCAAAACGGTGGCGCCAGTTCCCCCGCGTATCGTCGGTTAATATTGAATCATGCCCTTCCCCTCCCTCCCTCCCTCCCTTTCTCTACCACCCCTCTCCCCCACACCCCCCACACACCTCCCCCTCCTCACAAGATCTCTCTCTCCTTCTTTAACCTTTCCATTTACCTATTAACGCGATACAAATATTGACAATGTTGGCTCTTTTTTTTAAGGAAAGAAAATCATTTCTCGCTGGCGTTGAGGGGGTGAGAAGGGGGAGGAGTGGGGGGCGCAACGCGGGCGGCTGATCTCTTCTGCTTCCAGGGCCCTAGCGACGTGTTCCGTACCTCCCCCCGGGTCTGAAATGATACCTTGATTCCCATTCTCCTCCTGCTCGCTCTCCCCTTCTAAATTTCGGTTGCGCATTCACTTCCCCCCAACGTTTTAGATGAAATTAAAAACCCTCTCTTTCTCAAACTGCCTCCCTACATCCCTCCCATTTAAACCCGTCTCCTCCCCCGCGCTCTCTCACACATTCACACACACACACACACACATTTATATAAATATTTAGAGACAGACCTATAAAAAAATACGACAATTGTTCTGCTTGTTTCAGAACCAATGAGAGAGAGAGAGAGAGAGAGAGAGAGAGAGAGAGAGAGAGAGAGAGAGAGAGAGAGAAGGAAAGAGAAAAAAAGAGAGAGAGATATATAGATAGACAGCGAGGAATTAAACAAAATAAATAAAAATAAAACCCATGGGGGGAACAAAAGACGGGTCGCCGTCCTCCCGTCCCCCCCCTTGTCGTCCGGACAGATCAAATTACACGAGGCGCTCGGTGACTGAGGCTTGAATGGCGGAGCTGGTAAGGCGATACGGGTTTTTTTTTTTTTTGGGGGGGGGGTGACATGTGTCAGTCAATTTCCCGCCAACCATTGTTGTGTCGGTAGCAGAGAAGGACGCTACTGTTCGTGACGGGGCTCCAAAAGCTCCAGAGTTATGTTCCCCCATTCATTTTCTCTCTCTCTCTCTCTGTCTTTCTCTCCCCCCCGCTTTTTTTAAAACAGTTCAAAGGTCTCTTCCTCCAGTGAGCCATTTCGCGTGTTTGCAGTGACAAGCTTCGACCCCCTCCCCCATTTTTGCTCCTTTCCAGCGTCATCTCACCCCCCTCCAAGTATTTCCACCTCCACCGTAAAAGTTCTCGATCCGCAACGTCGTCATCATTATCACCATCAGTCAACCTGGGTGTCACGAGAGCCTAACTGCATTATTCATGGAATCATTTACACACACACACACACACACGCGCGCACACCACACACCGCTCCACACTCAAAACTGTTTGATTGGAGTTAGTTGAATTCAATGAGTTGAGCATTAATATTTGAGCTTGAATACGCATAACTTTACTCATTGCTAAAATAACATTGCAATGTCCCCCACCATTTTTTTCTCAGGTCCGGCACCCAGACTGACAATTATACTCACCCCAATTGTCCTCCAAGGTCCGGCACCAGACTGACCATAATACTCAACACTATTGTCCTCCAAGGTCCGGCACCAGACTGACCATCGTACTCACCCCTATTCTTCTCCCAGGTCCGGCACCAGACTGACCATCGTACTCACCCCTATTCTTCTCCCAGGGTCCGGCACCAGACTGACCATCGTACTCACCCTATTCTTCTCCCAGGTCCGGCACCAGACTGACCATCGTACTCACCTGTATTCTTCTCCCACGTCCGGCAACGTCAGACTGACCATCGTACTCACCCCTATTCTTCTCCCAGGTCCGGCACCAGACTGACCATCGTACCCACCCCTATTCTTCTCCCAGGTCCGGCACCAGACTGACCATCGTACTCACCCCTATTCTTCTCCCAGGTCCGGCACCAGACTGACCATCGTACTCACCCCTATTCTTCTCCCAGGTCCGGCACCAGACTGACCATCGTACCACCCCTATTCTTCTCCCAGGTCCGGCACCAGACTGACCATCGTACTCACCCCTATTCTTCTCCCAGGTCCGGCACCAGACTGACCATCGTAATTCACCCCTATTCTTCTCCCAGGTCCGGCACCAGACTGACCATCGTACCCACCCCTATTCTTCTTCCCAGGTCCGGCACCAGACTGACCATCGTACTCTCACCCCTATTTCTCCCAGGGTCCGGCACCAGACTGACCACCATACTCACTACAATTTTTCTTCCTAGGGTCCGGCACCAGACTGACCATCGTACTCACCCCTTTCTCCTCCCAGGTCCGGCACCAGACTGACCATCGTACTCACCCCTATTCTTCTCCCAGGTCCGGCAATCAGACCGACCATCGTAGTCACCCTTTTCCTTCCTCCCAGTCCGCACCAGACTGACCAGACGTACTCACCCCTATTCTTCTCCCTGTATCCGGCACCAGACTGACCATCGTACTCACCCCTATTCTTCTCACAGGTCCGGCACCAGACTGACCACCATACTCACTACAATTCTTCTCCTAGGTCCGGCACCAGACTGACCACCAGAAAGACGGACATGAAAAACGATTCTAATTTTATATTTGGCAAATGTCAATAAGTCAATAATTTAATACTCACATTCGTAATCGTCCCTTTTTTTTTTCTCTTAATGAAATGTTCGGTCTTGTTTTGTTGTCTCACAATGTCTCAACTGTTTGTCCGATTAGTTTAGTAAAAATACATGTAGATTTAACAAATGTATCAGCCATATTAGGGCCAGTCTAAATGGGGACCGATCGGGAACGATGTATTTGCACCCCCAGGTCATAAAAATATTTAGCAAAACTATTTCGTCTGATAAACTGATGAATTATTTCACTAGATGGGTAGGGGGGTTGGGGGGTTCAGAATAAAACGTAATTTTTCCCTGACATTCATAATTAATACAAAGTTTGCTACCACGTGATGCTATTGCCGTCGCGGCTCTCAACCGGTGGTACGCGTACCCCTGGGGCTACGGGGAGATCTTATGCAGGGTTGACCCAGAGGCATGTAATTTTCGTTTAAAACAGCCAACAAGAATTTGAAGAACTTACGGGAGTGGTACCCCGGCGACATACTTACAAACACTTTGTGGTACCGGCGGACATACTTACAAACAGTTTGTGGTACCGGCGGACATACTTACAAACAGTTTGTGGAACATTCTAGAACAAAAAAAATGTTGAGAACCCGGGGGTGCCATTGTCCCGCCGCCCCCTGCTGTCACCTCCAACACCCCCCCCGTCCTCAAAGAAAAAAATACCTAATTGATCGTGAGAAGTTAAGGGCTAAGATTTACATAAATCTCTCCAGGAAGTAGTACAATAGCACCCCCCTCTGTCTTCTTCTCTCTCCGCCCCCACCCCACCCCATGTCCCGATTCTCTTTCTTCCCGAGCCCCCCCCCCTTCCCGGGTCCTATGTACTGTAAGAGTTGAGAATGAACTATCCTCCACAATCCAATCAATCTAGCCTACATTACACCAGGATCAGTTTCATCATCTCTCCCTCCACCCCCCCCCCTCCACCCGCCAAGCTTCACGGCTGTTCTAAATTTTTCCAAAAAAAAAAAAAAGAAAACACAACTTCTCATAGAAGGTGGTGGGCATGGAAGTATAAAGTGCGGTGGTGGGTGTGAGTGTGCGTGGGGAGGAGCGCGTGGGTGGGGGGTGTCAGTCACTAAGGTCATAACTAAAAAGAAAAACAACAACTGATCAAATTCCTACCAAAGGTCTCGGAAAATGTTTTTTTTTTTATTTCACTACAAGGAAAGAAGATTTGTGTTTTGTTGGTGTGTGAGATGGTAAGGGAGTGTGGTTGGGGGAGCTATCCGGAGATCAGATCACACACAAATCTGGGCGTAAAAAAATTGTTCAACGGTGTTACGTCCTAGACGGATTTGGAGGAAGAGTGGTGTAGGTGCGTAATTCTAGACGACACGTCAAATGGACTGACCACCACTACCACCACCACCACCACGGTGACCACCGCCACAGGATCGGTGCCAAGTCCAGTAATGGACGTCGCTCCAAGTCTATGCGTTTAATTTCTATGCCCCCGGCTCCCCACCCTTAAGCTTAGGAGAAATAGAAAATTGATGAGTTGATTGTAGTAGACAATTTGTATTATTTGTTTTGTATCTGTTAATATTTATTGTTTTAAAAAATATATATATATAATTCATTCCTGTTAATGAATTAGAAATGTTAAAAAACGTTACTATTGAAATCTCTCAGATGGTTTGCTGATTTTTTGTTGCTTATCTCATGATCTGTAGAAATTACAAACTATTGCATTTTCTGTCTCTTTTAAAAAAAAAAATCGTGTGATGTGGGAGGAAGGGGCAATTAATATTTGAAGAATACTCTCTCTCTCTCTCTCTCTCTCTCTGTCTATCTATCTATCTATCTATATCTATCTATCTATCTATCTATCTATCTATCTATCTATCTATCTATCTATCTATTCATCTATCTATCTATCTATATCTATCTATCTATCTATCTATCTATTTAATCTATCTATCTATCTATCTTATCTATTTATCTATCTATCTATCTATCTATCTATCTATCTATCTATCTATCTATCTATAAAATTAAATGTTGAGTAGTAAAACAAAAATAAAAAACAAAACTTTGCAAATCTTTTTACTCTTCAAAATGGGGGGCGTGAAATTTGTGTTTGTCTAGGGCCCCTAAAACTTTAAATCCGGCTCTGGCTACATCAGTTAGTAAAACTTACTTTCACTGCGCCATGAAATATATAAGTAGATGGGCCAGACATTAATAGCATCGTTAACATCTTGGGGGGGATTCTCTAAATATCCGAGGTGGCGCCCTCCTAAAACAATAGCTCCACCAATAGTTTCATTAAGGCCTGCCCCACCTCAGCCAGAGGCGGCCATTGGAGAGAGAGGGGGTGGGTGGGGGAGTGTCCTGGTTGAATTTCATATTCAGAATTCTACTAGAGTTGAGTTATTTTGTTTGTTTTAGCTAGGTGATGGTAAAATCTAATGCCCACCTTCTCATTAACTACAGCTGTACGTCTCTTGTCTCTGTACACATTAACCAGCTGTAGCTTGTCTCTGTACACATTGACTACAGTTGTACGCCTCTGTCTCTGTACACATTAACTACAGTTGTACGGCTCTGTCTCTGCCATTAACTACAGTTGTACGCCTCTGTCTCTGTACACATTAACTACAGCTGTACGGCTCTGTCTCTGTACACATTAACTACAGTTGTACGCCTCTGTCTCTGTACACATTAACTAGCCGTACGTCTCTGTCTCTGTACACATTAACTACAGTTGTACGTCTCTGTCTCTGTACACATTAACTACAGCTGTACGTCTCTGTCTCTGTACACATTAACTACAGATGTACGCCTCTGTCTCTGTACACATTGACTACAGCTGTACGGCTGTTATAAGGAGTAATATACCTACATAGATCATAATTAAAAAGAAACGGAACTAAAAACAAACAAACAAATGCATAGGGTACAAAATAACGACACACGAAGATTTCAGTACACCCAACTATACCTAAAGACAATACATCATACTAAAGGCAATACATTGAGCTATTTACTTCAGACAATTCTACTGTTTACAATACACCACAAAAGAACTAGAGACATCACACTTAAAAAAAGACATATATACATGTGATCATCTGTTGCGCCGCACTTTCTCTCCCGGGCAACGCCGGGTATAAATGCTAGAATATATATATATATATATATATATATATATATATATATATATGTAAATTTAGACAACCGCCAGGTCATATAGCACGTGTAAAAGATCTCATTTCCACTGGGTAAATGTTCATGATTAATTTTACCCCCAACCCTCATCCGCTCCCTGTCCCATCCAACCGACGCAATTGACTTTTCCTGAGTATACCCCACCCCCCAAACCATCACAGTCCCTTCAGAATGGCTCATAATTAGTCCTGTATCAGAGCACCCTAGAATGAAATCCAGACGACAGGCAGGTGCCAAATTGAATATAATAGTCCCATACAAGTCTGGTCCGACATGGCACAGTTGACGGCAGTAATGCTCCATACAATGACTTCGATTGCACACCTAATTTTGTAATATTTTTTTTTGTTTGGTCTGTTACATTATCATGTCCATTACCACAAGATAAATACACCCCTCCTCTGGCATAACTGCTCACCAAAATACACTATACTCTGGCATAACTGCTCACCTAAATACACTATACTCTGGCATAACTGCTCACCAAATACACTATTCTCTGGGAAAGCTTATAACTACTAGAGGAGCCATTCTTGGGGTTTTTTTTTGGGGGAACAGGTGAGAATTTTAGAGACATTGGGGGTGGTAAATATACATGTCGGGACCCTTACACCATCGCATTTGATATGACGTCTTCCTGGAATGGGGCCCTATGGAAGCGAGGGCCCCAGGGCGGTCGCATTTCCATTAATAACGGCCCTGCAAAAAATCTCCACCAATAGGAAACCCCGCTTTGATCATACACACCTGCCGAGTAGTTTTGCAGCAAATTACCCGACGAGTCTTTGAGATGTATTCAGGTTGCAACCACCTTGTACCATCGGCACATACATGTCGACACATTAGTTGTGGATATAATGACTGTTAGTAGGAATTCGAGCTATCACTGAACACAAAAGGAGATGTCAATAAAGGAAAATATAAAAAAAATGTCTATGCAGGAAATAAATGTTACAGTTCCTGTTGTCTATGTCAGACGGGGAAAGAACTTTTTGAGTTCATGTTCTCAATGTAAAACATGAAAGCCCCGACGTAATTTTCAAGGAACAAAGTTGACATAAAAGAAATGTAATAATAATAAAAAAAAAAAAATACACGGTAGGTTTATTGTGCATGCCATATGGGTTTTTATCTTTTTCTTCAACAGCTTAAATGTTAAGTCATTTTCTGGTCGCTTTAGGCGGGAGGGTAATGGAAACGTGTGTGTTTGTGTGTGTGTGTGGGGGTGTGGGGGTGGAGAGGGGTTCTAATTGATGATGTTTTTCATGCAGTAAGACGAGCACTGAAGTAAGGCGTATATATATGTGGATACGAAATGAGAAAAAAAAATCAGGGAGTAGAAGAAGAAGGTGTTTCTACATAGGTGGCGCTCATAAAGACAACTCCTTTCTTCCAAAAAGAATGATACTGAATCAGCTTGTGAGTTATTGCCCTTGGGGACGAAAGAGAGATAATTTTAACACCCGTTCCAGCCTAATGCCATATCTCCGTGGTCTCCTTCTTCCCAACTATGTTGTACAAGCGTTTGATGATGAAGAAAACCGTCCCCCCCCCCGTACATAAGTATGAAAATGTTGGACCTTGACATGATTCAAAAAAACGAGGCCCACCATGTTGAGGCGTTTCCGATTGGCTCGGAGAAAGACTTCCGCAGCAGGAGGGGGCGTCGGCACTCGTTACTCGCCCGCGGGGTCAGATAGCGACTCAATCTTGGAGGCACCGTGGGAAGCGAATATCAGCTGTCAAAGAAAACAAAAAAAAAACAACTGGAATTTTAACGGAGGGGTCGTGGGGGACGGGGGTGGGGGGAATAGATGAGGGAAATGTTTTTTAGCTGTGAGCAGATAGACACAACCATCAACAGAGCCACACACATAGATCACATCTTGTGATGGGAGAGAGAGGGAGGGGGTTGTGGGTGGGTGGGGGGGGCGCTAGGAGAGGTTGAGTGTGTGGAGCATGAGGAGCGATAGTGATGGTGGAGGAGGTGGGCTCCAGGCCCTGAAAGATGTCGCCTTTGATCAGAGAATGGGTGGGGGGGGGGAGGGGGAGGGGGAGCGGGCGGCGGCAGACTCACTCATACCGAGTGAGCGTTGTACAGAGATTGTAGTGAACAACTGTCACTGGGTGGGTGGGGGAGGTGGGAGGGGAGATTGCAAGGAGCAGGATGTAGATGACGTCAGATGGAGGTTCATCTCCCCCCTTCCCCCTCCTCCAACAAAGTTTAAAAAGAATAAAATAATGCTAAAACCCCATTTGCGTTATCGACAGATTCTACCAACCCCCCACCACCCACCCGCTCTTACTCCTAATCTCTCAACCATACTACTTCACTAACTCCCTCCCCCACCCCCCTGCTTTAAAAACTCTCCTTCCCACGGCCCTGCATCATTTCTGTGAGGGTAATGGTCTTTCTCACAATAGAATGAGAAATAAGGGGGGCGCCTCTGCTCAAAAGAGATAAGGGCGATCACTTTAGGGAGAAACGAGATCCACGGAATGCACCAAACTCGAGGCGCCTTACATGAAAACAATTTCATCTTCCACTGATACCGCTTGTTATTTCGTGTATCCGGACCATCTCGTCGCTTCATAATTTCTTATCTAAGAACAGAGCGCCCCCCCCACACACACACACTCATGCGTCTGTTTGACGAAGAAAAGGGTGTAAGGTGGAGGGAGAAGAAAAAACGCGATGGGGGTGGGGGTGGAGGTGTGGGGTAGGGTAGGATGGTAGCCGAGTGTTGCCAAAATGTTTCTGGGACTGAAAAAAGCGCAAATCCTGGGAAATAAAATATAGCATAAAGTAGCGCACAGGTTTTAATTATTGGAATTGTGTATGTTAATGACTTCTATGTATGTGTGTGTGTGTGTGTGTGTGTGTGTGTGTGTGTGCTGATATTTTATTTATGTGGTTTCAAAAAAAAAAAATAGCATATTTGCGAAAAGTAGCGCGACCTTGCAAAACTGGGCGGTGCGTGGGGTTTAAAGAGCTAGAAGTGGGGGAGTCGCGGGGTGGGGGGGTGGATCGAGATATATGATGCCTCAGGGGGCGATGATCGGTACCGACAAGTGGGTGCCTGAAGACGGGAACATGGCCAAATGGGCCGGCGATGTATTTCCACTTGCCTGGGGGAGATGTAGGGAGGGGGGAAACGATTCTCTCATTTCCTTCCTCCTCCATCCAACCAATTTACGTCCCTTCCCCTTCACTTCCATCCGCGCTTGTTGATGAATCAACATTTTATGTTATATTTCAAAGATTTCCCTCAGGATCCAATCTCTTCGGCCCTGTACAAAATGGGGGCAATCGTTTGTTATTGCAGAGAACTCTAACTCCCATCACTTAAATCTAACGCTCCCATTTCATCTGGAGAACACCCAGATGGGAAAGTGTGTGAGCATTTTGTTTAATATCACTTGTGACTTAATATATATGTCTGTGGTCTCACAGCTTGTTATTTTAGCAATAATAATTTATACTTTATTAAATACATACATGCACTTAAGGCAATAATTCCTATACTGCTGAAGATCTAAGTATAAAGCTCTTATAGGCCATTAATCATTGTTCAATATCCTTCTGCACGAATCAATCGACCGCATTCAGAGGCGTACCTAGGGTTGGGGAGGGGGTCCGAATTCGAAAGTCCCCAGGGCCCCAGCTTGAGGGGGCCCTCAAATTATTTTTACATAAAATATTAAATACACTATCTCATGTGATGGTGTCGAATGTCGAAATGCAGGGTCCCCAAAGACGCCAAGCCTCTCCCCGGGCCCCCAAATCCCTAGGTCGGGCACTGACTCATAAAGTACTTTGATAGCTTAAAAAATAAATAAATAAATCTTCTGAACAGACAGCAGAATAAAAAAAAAGTTTCATGGAAGTCATATTTCACATATTTGGTATATAATACGTAGGTAGGCCTACAGTTTTCCTTCCCCCAATCCCTCCCCAATCATTGCCACAATCTCATAGATCTAAATAAAAAGCTAAGTCAATAGTACATTTCAAATTTTATTTTGCTTTTTCTGGTATATAAGTACCGTCTGCTAAAAGGATCTACCAGAAAAAAAGGCGAGAAATGTTTTATTGGACTAACTAAATGCTTGATTTCTATTGGATCAAAACGTCATAACATTTGCTGGATCGGAAAAATAAAAACTTTCAAGAAAAAAACTAAGTCGAAAATTAAAAAAAAAAAATAATAATAAAATAATAATAATAATAATAAAATAATAATAATAAAATAATAATAATAAAATAATAATAATAAATAATAATAAAATAATAATTATAAAATAATAATTATAAAATAATAATAATAAAATAATAATAATAAAATAATAATAAATAATAATAATAAAATAATAATAAAATAATAATAATAAAATAATAGTAATAAAATAATTATAAAATAATAATAAAATAATAATAATAAAATAATAATAAAATAATAATAATAAAATAATAAAATAATAATAACAAAGACATACTGGGCTGTAATTTTAGAGGCTGAGGCCCCAGTGTTCGATTCCCTGTGCCTCTGCTGTACGGAGGTTGAGGAAACCGTGGAACATGCTGTCTGACTGAGTGCCCCCCCCCAGGCTGATGGACCACAGTGGGCTTGCTTTGTATTGGTTTTTATGGTATTCAGAGCCGTAGATGGCTCTTGGAGGCGCCCTGTGCGAGTCACATTTTTTGTCGCCCTACTCCCCATTCTGAAAACGTAAAAAAACAGTTGAACAGCGCTTGCAGTAACCCTTTCATACGCCACTGCTGGCAGTTCCCCCCCCTTTAAGTTGAGGGACACGGCGAGTTTGATCTCCAAGAAACAAAAACATCTAAATCAATTATTGGAAATCAATGCTGATTTAGATTCGTTACCTTTTCTTTTTTTTTACCTTGCTTACCTTAAACGGTAACCAAGACTGACCTAGGCCGACCTAGCCTGACCATGCCTGACCGCCAGTGCCTGAAGTTTGCTGTATACGGCGCACGTCACTTGATTCGCCAAACAAATTTTTACCTATTTGAACGATGTGCACATCAATACTGATTTTGTTACAAATATGTAACTTTAAATTAATTTTAAATCAATTATTTCATGTCCAGTTAAATATACTTAAATTTATTCAGTACTGAGCATTGACTTACGGAGACGATTACCAACAAATCCTGCAAGTAAGGGGGTTCGTCTCTATTGCTAAAATGCTTAAACAAAATTTAGTACTGGAATTTTACTTGAATTAATGTTTTTTTTGCAAGGGAGTGAATAAAACATACAAGAAGAAAGAAAATGTAACTATTACTTCCCTTAGCAAACAGGCAGTGAGCGAAATCAGAAAATGGCGAAATTCGACCAATGTTTATAAAAAATGAAAATAAATTATTAATGAAATGTATAAAAGAATTACTAATCAAGTTTTAAAAAATTATTCTATGTTTTTTTTTTCTTTAAATCGAAATGATTTCTTAAGTTATTATTAGAGAAAAAACAACAACTGAAACTTGACTGCACAGAATTATACCTACAGCTTGCACTTGTGGACAACACAGGAAACTTTTAACACAAGACCACCTGAATCGATGACCATATGTTCTGAGCCATAATAGGCGAAGTGTTGATTGCAGGTTCGAGTCTCCAGCGAAGTCGTCCAACTTTCAGTCCTCATCCATAAATTCTTTATTTGATCCTACTTCCATGAAGAAAGAAGTTCATGGTCAGCTAATAGTTTAATGATAATTATAAGTTGATATCCCATGTCTTCTTTCATTACCAATATTGAATTAAATCTACATACTGGTACAGTATAGTAAAGTAAAGTAAAGTTCCCCTAGCCCTAAAGGGCCATCGGGGCAGAAGAAGCAGGTAGAATTCATCTGTTTCTATAACCTCAGCATATAAAGGGATTGTGTGGTTAGCACAACGCCCAGCCGCCTTTACTTCCCCAACTTAAAGTCAGGTACCCATTTAAAGCTGCGGACTTGTGGGACTACATTTCACCTGGAAAATCCCATGATTCTCACAGAGGATCGAACCCAGGACTTCAGGGTCGACAGTCGAGTATCTACACCACTCGACTTGGAAAGAGTTTGACACACCCACACACCCACACACACACACATACACACACAGACACTCACACACAAAAGGAGAAACACTTGGTAAAAAACACACTTAAGAGTTTAACACGGAAGAGTTTAACACGGAAGAGTTTAACACTGAAGAGTTTAACACGGAAGAGTTCAACACTGAAGAGATTCACGTGAATAAAAAGACACTGACTCTAAGTGTCGGCCATTGAAGAAACAGCAAGAATCACGCGAGAGAAATATAACAATAACACAACAACAGCAACAATAACAACAACAACAACAACAGCAACAATGACAGCAACAAACAACAAGTTTCGCATTTCGCGCCCACACCTGCCCAGACATACAACAAGTTGAAGAACAAGAAATAACACAAACACACACACACGCACACACACACGCGCGCGCGCAAAACGCATTCGTTTTTTTTTTTTTTCAAGAGGGGAAAAAAATCTGTAAATAAGAATAAGATGATAAAAGTGGAACAACATACGGGCAATCTGCGAGCATCTTCCAGCAGTAGTTCCAGACTTTGTATCGCGAGGGTCTGTACTCGAGGATTGCCCAGGAACTCTTGGTATTGATGTCTACTAGAGTTTCACGCCCCCGACCGTGGGGGCCTGTACAAACACGGGGAGTTCTGGAAGGAGGAGGGGTGGGTGGTGGTGGTGGTGGGGGTTGAATGGACAGATGAAACGGGATCCCTTTGATTGTGGCTCGGAGGGGTCTAATTGAAGATGTCCCTTGGCTACGCACACACACACACACGGACACACTTACAAACACACTTATATTCCGTATAAACAAACAGATAGCCTACATAAACATTACACACATTTAAAGACGAACCGGCTTTGTGTATGTAAAAATAAACACGTACGGTTTTTTTTCTTCTTAATGGTGAAAGGTAAAAACAACAAGAAGCAATAATTACGTCATTCTTCCTATAAACTTTGGGGGTTTGGGGGGGGACCATTTGATAAATAATGAAATGATAGACATTCAACTAACTGATAGATAAATGAATAGATACATAGATAGATAACGCGTCTATAGACACTGGTTGATATGTATAGATAATGAATAGAAATATAGTTGATAGATGATGGATGGATGATAGATGGATGATTGATAGATAGATAAACAGGTAATATATATATATATATATATATATATATATATATATATATATCACCTGCTCAGGCAGAGAACAAGTTGAAGGAGAAGAAATAACACACACACACAAACACATACACACAGACAAACACACAAACAAACATCTATATATATATAAAAGCGATTTGGGCTCTGCGTTAAATCGAAAGTAAGGAATTAATACAACAGTATTTCCAGTTTAAAATCGTCAAACTTATACAATAGTAATACAAATCATGAAAAATCGGATCTGTCCGAAACCAAAAATAATCTAGCCTACTGATCAAAACCTATGAGGATATTACTCTATGCAAGGTTTAGCAGGGTACAGCTAGTCTATATATATATATATATATATATATATATATATATATATATATATATAACAGAAAGAGAGAGATTGGTAAGGTATAATAAGATGACAACAGATTACATATAGACATAGATGATAAACATTTGATAGAAGAAAGATTCATGAAAGTAGATAGTGATACTCGGTATATCTATACTCTACAGATACTGGTATATCTATACTCTACAGATACTGGTATATCTATACTCTACAGATACCGGTAGTTCCACCCACAACATGAATCGCCTAACTGATAAACAACGTAATAAGACATGTGTTATCGCGTCAATCATTCATTTTATTATTTCCCTCTTGTCGAGCGGGCACCATCAACTCCATCATCACCATCACAATTTCCCCTCTCAACCCCCCCAACCCTTCATAGCACCACCCACCCCCGATTACACCCCCCCTCGCCCCCCCCCCAAGACTCCAGGCGGCACTGACACAACGTCTCAAGGGTGACATGCGCCCCCAGTCCGTTCTCATTTCTCTCCGCCTGATTAGTTGTCATCCTGTGTCTAGACCGACTTCTACTCTAACCTCCCTCTCTCCCACCTCCTTTGATTCCACGATGACGCCCCTGGTTCCTATAGCCGCAGCCGCCGCCTATTTCTCATCTCGATGTAGCGATAGCTAACATTTTAGGTAGCTGCAGTCATGGCTTGGCTCATTTCTTTAGGGCGACAGAGGCGGGGAAGAGATGGATAGATTAGATGGGTGTACAGGATGGGAGGTGGGTGATGGAAAGAAAGAAATATATATATATATATATATACTGTAAAACAGCGAAATGAATATGTATAATTCATTCAATGTATACTTCTTAAGTCACAAGATGGGTGGCCTAGGTGGCACTTTTGGTAGTGAGCCTGATATCCGTGCTGAAGGTTTTAAGGGTTCAAACCCAGCGAGCTCATCGTGTAGCTTCCGTTGCCAACGTACACACGTGGTATAGAAAACCAAGACACGATAATTTTATCCCTACAGTGACTTACAGTAGAACATCAACCGTGACCCAATAAACCTGAGTCTGAGTCTGTAGATGTAGAACACCCTCTGACGTAACACTGTCAACCCTGAAAGCCTCCTCCTTTCCCCTTCTCCAAAACTACTTTAACATGCAAACACTAAATGCCTGACTTACGGGTTTTAGGCAAAGGTACATTTTGGGAGAGGGGGAAAGAGGTCTCTTTAGGCAAAGGCAGTGGCGTACCTAGGGAGGGGCGGTGGGTGCGGTCCGCATCGGGCGGCACTTCTTTTTATTACTTTTTTAGGGGGCGGCAAAAATGTATAGATTAAAATTGAAATACCTAAATGAGAGGGCGGCAAAATCGTCTTCCGCCCTGGGCGGCCGATACCCACGCTACGCCGCTGGGCAAAGGCGTTTTTCTGGAACATGTAAAAATGCTAAGTAGGTGAATCAATTCCCCCCCCAATCTGTTCAACTGTGAACCCCTTCTAACTTTCCACCACTGTTTAATAAGTACTAACTTTAGACATCCATTTCTTGTTTTTTTCCTGACGTGAGGCTGGGGGAGGGGGGGGCAGGGAGGGGGCGTCTCCCTTAACAGTGGGTGTCTCTAGGAGCCGCCCAGTTTATTATTGACGAGGCCATGGCCACTACAATGTAACCTTTTATCAATAATTTCACGTATCTGTAATTTGCTGGGGTGGGGGTGTGGGGGGTGTGAGAGTCATACGCTGACTATCTCTGATGAATTTCATTATGAAGTAGGTACAGTTTGGGGGCGTCGGTTTGAACCAGCCGTAACTAGGACAAGTGGGCGACCTGTATCGGGCGGCAATATAGCAGTGAAGGACATTTTTTTTTCACCAGTTGTCCATTAGCGCTTCTAACGCCCGATAGAAAAAAATGAAATAATATTAATATTAATTGAACATAATTGAACATAATTGAACATAATTGAACATAATTGAACTCTTATTCCAATTGGGCCGCATATGTCGTGAGACTTTCTATTGGGCCGCCCATGTCGTGAGACTTTCTGTCTAGCCGCCCGTGTCGTGAGACTCCCATTGGGCCGCCCATGGCGTGAGATTCTCTATTGGGCCGCCCATGTCGGGAGATTTTCTTATTGGGCCGCCCATGTCGTGAGACTTTCTTGTTGGGCCGCCCATGTCGTGAGACTTTCTGTTGGGCCGCCCATGTCGTGAGACTTTCTATTGGGGCCGCCCATGTCGGGAGACTTTCTATTCGGCCGCCCGTGTCGTGAGACTTTTCTATTCGGCCGCCCGTGTCGCGAGACTTTCTATTGGGCCCATGTCGTGAGATCTTCTATTGGGCCGCCCATGTCGGGAGACTTTCTATTCGGCCGCCCGTCGTGAGACTTTCTATTCGGCCGCCCGTGTCGCGGAGACTTTCTATTGGGCCGCCCATGTCGTGAGACTTTCTGTTGGGCCGCCCATGTCGTGAGACTTTCATTCGGCCGCACGTGTCGTGAGTATTTTCTGTTGGGCCGCCCATGTCGTGAGACTTTCTATTGGGCCGCCCATAAAACTTTTTCTTCAGCACATCTGGTTAACTGATCGATAACACATCCACACAAAAACAAAAAAAAAAATAAAATAAAATTTTCTGATATGAGGGATGATAGCCAGAGAGATTTGAGATCCAGAGGACAAGGCAAATAATGACCAATGATCCTCTGATGAACCGATAGCCTATTCCCCCCCCTTCCTCATGGGAAAGAAAAATAATTAAAAAAAAAAAGGTTCCGAAAAATAATTAAAGAACCGGACTTACGACCCCGTCGCGGGCTCTATCTTTGCGCATTATCAGCATTGAGGTTCAGGACTCCGAGAAATTGAGTTTGATTAGAGCCGTTGGTGTCGCCCCTGGAGGGTGCGCCCACCAGAAAATCCCAGTGGTCAATTGTCAGCGATAACAGGCACTAAATTTTTCGATCTTTTCGCCCGCGAGGGGTGGGGGGAGGAGGTCTCTCACCATCCATCGGCGCTATAAGAAATTGGATTCAGCGACCCGACCGCTGAACGGTTTTCCGTCTTTTCCCATAATTCCCTGCTCCTCTATCCCGCAACCCCCTCCCTTTCCCTACAAATCGGGATTGATATATATGTATCGATAGCTCAGGACGAACAGAGCAGACTAAGGGTCATATCGTTGGGACAACCGCAGACGACAACGTGCGCCATTTGCCGGCTGGAATGGGCCTGTAAGGTTACTGTCAATAAATATAAATCAGATTCAGTTAACGGCGGGTGTACTTTAAAAGTGGTGTACGTCCGTGGCACTTGGACGGTGATCGGACTTAACAAGTGACTTATGGCTGACTTACACTTTTTTAGTCGTTATTTTTTTGTACTGGTGTCGTTGATCAAACCGGACATACTCTCAGAGAGACACGTAAAAAAACTGGAATGAAATAGGAAGAAATGACTAATGTACATCCGAGCGGTTCCCAAGGCTGACAAGACGAGTTCATGAAAACGCTGTAATAATAACTTAACCCTAACCCCCCTTCCCTGTCCTCATCCTCCCAGATATAATGTCTTGATTTGATGGCTCTTTAGTTTGCCGGGAGGGTCACTGAATAGCTCGTAACGTTGACCTCTGTATGAAGATAAAAAAAACAAACACAAAAAGAGTGATTATTGTCTCGTGGAAGATGCATATACATATATATAAGCAATAAAGGAGAATTTATTTGTATCAAGAGATGGGCCACAGATCAGATGACCAATCAATAGCTCGGGATGCCGACCGTGTTGTCTTGTGTGTCAGTTCATGATTTTTTTTTGGTGAGTCGTAGGTATTCAATTAATGTAACAATTTCCTCCTCCTCCCTCCCTCCCACCCGACCCTCCCTCCCCCACCCCCATATTTGGATTTGAATCCCCAAACAGGGATATAATTGGGATAGGATTGTTTTTTTTTTCTTATCAGAGGCGTAGCTGGGGGGGGCGGGAGCACATATGTCCCCGGGCGCCGAGGTTAAGGGGCGCTAAAAGGTATATTTTACATATAATATTATATGGTTTTCGAATGAGGCTGCTAAAAAAGGCATTAAAAAGATAAAATGCCCCGGGCGCAGTTGCCTTGCACCCCCTCGCCCTCGCTACGCCTCTGTTTCTTATGTCTCAATAAATACTTATTAAAAAAACGAAAACAAACAAACAGCTAAGGAAAATAAAGGCCACACTGACCTATAAATTGTTCTATCAATAAATTCTCTCCCTTATTTCAATTAACAATCCCTGAGGTCGCATTTACCCCCTCCCCCCCCCCCCATAAATTGTAAAACAGGCTGTGTGAGACCAAATAAATAAATGGCTAAGAAAAATAAACAAGGCCGTGTCCAACTCCCCTCAAGTGTTAAAACCTGATCAACCCAATCCCCAAGGCCTCGGCCCCCTAACTCTCACGGCTCCGGCCATCATGTAACTGACGGGCAATGTTGCGGCAGTACTTTCACCTGGGTTTACCTGACAAAAATATTTACTGACAACTGACGTCGGACTCGCTTGTCTTGGTGGTGGTGGTGGTGGTGGTGGTGGTGGGGAGATCATCTCAAAACAGTAGGAGCAGAGGGGAAAAAATCAAAACTACCTCCAACACTGTCACACCCTGCCCCACATAACATCCGCTCCTCTTGCACCATTTTCAGGCCCCCCTCATCCAATACAACATCACCCTTTCCACCTCCCGACCCCCACCCCCATCGCAACACATATCGTCGTTTCATCACCAGGTTGACGATAATTAGGGGGCAAACTTTATTCATTGGGGTAATAGCCCATAAAGTCAAACCGTTCAAGTTGGGGAGGGGGATGGGAGTTGAGGTAGGGGTGATGGCTTCTTAATGAGAATTGAAACTTAGAATGTACTTTGTCGTTACACACACACACACACACACACACACACACACACACACACACACACAAACATACGCACGAACAGCTTGGCAAAGGGGAGTAATACTGTTTCTCAATGGGACAAGATCCATTACGCTACCAACTACCTCCCTTTAAAAACGAAATTTACCTTCCACATTTTTTGTAAATAAATAGGCTTACATTAATTACTGGAATAGCCCGCGGACTTTTTATTTGAAACCCGCCCCGCCCCCCCCCCCCAACCACCCACCTTCTTTCCTCGATAATAACTTGAACTATTTTCTTCGCTCATTTTTTATCTTTTTTTTTCCCGCGTAGAAGAGTTCCATAAAGGTGCGAACATTTTGGGTGGTCTCCCCTTCATACACGATGAAAGTTTCCGTTAATGGAGTAACTATATGGCCCCACCCACAGAAGTTTTTTTGTTTTTTGTTTTTGTAAATAAAAAGAAAAACAAACAACAACAACCCATCACACCAACCCATACCCAAACATCCTGCCACATACGCGCGCAACCACACACACACACACACGCGATTTCAAAACACACCCACAGATGCGGTTGCTTCTAGTTTTCGACAAAAATGTTTTGTTGCTTTTCAATTACATCTTTTTTGGTTTTTAGCCTTGTGACGTCGGTAAAGTGCTAATGGCAGCTAAATTTTTTTTGTCGTTGATCCTAAATGTTATTGGGGTGGCAACTTTTTCAACCTTGAAAGTGTTGAACACAGATGAACGGAAAGCAAGAAAGAAAAAAAAAAGAGAGGTGACAGTTAAACGCCAGTTGAAAATTTCAACCTGAAGCAGTCTTAATAGAATCCGGAACTAACAAGATCTCTGTCTGACTTCTGTTATGAATATTTAAAAAAAATTTAGTTTAGATGTTTTGACTATCATTATTGGTTGAGCAGTTCTTTTGGCGTAGAGATTATACAAATTACGTGTGTGCATGTAATTATTCATTTATTTATTTTTTTGGTGAGAGATTTTTTTTTTTATTTTTGCGGGAGAAAATAATTTCTTTTTAAAAGCCGTCAAAATTAGATTTAAGCAATAATATATATAATAGCGATTTGAGCTTCATGTTGAATCTGAAAGTAAAGAATTAACACAACAGTATTCCAGTTTAAAATACAATCATAAAAAAATCGGATCTGCCCGAAACCAAAAATAATCTAGCCTACCGATCAAGCCTAAGGGGATATAACTCTATGCAAAGGTTTTGTTAGGGTACAACTAGGATTATATAAATTTATTCAATTGAAATAAATGTGAGAATGACAACTAAATTGTAGCAAATTGTAAGTGCTGAAACTATTTAAAAAATCATCTACGTATTATTTTATATATATATATATATATATATATATATATATATATATATATTAAAATGGACTAAAAAGAAATATTTTTATAAATCCTTAGATCATAAACTTTTGTATAAAAAGCGTTGATTATTTGTTTCATCAATTTATTTTTTGCCATTCATCACATAAATAATGTATAGTTAACATGTTATAACACCGGCTATCGTTAAAATAAAATTCCATTGGATGAGATTCTGGCAGTTCTAAATATTCTTAGTTCAGAGCTGGGTTTAAACAACCAAGAAATAAAAAAAAGAAATAAGAAAATAGCCTTTATTACTTAGGTCAGTGCACCAACTAACCCCCAGAAACATTAAAAAAAAATCTTTACTGCCAACCAAAGCAAGCTAACCATAAAAGAAGAAAAAAAAATAATCTAGATCTCCACAGACTGCACTTTCGTTATCAAGACAAGACGGGAACTTCTTCTCGCCAGCACTGTCCTCCAATGAAATCTGTCTTATGGCACCAAAAAACAAACAAACCCAAACTAACATAAAAAAACCCAAAGTAACATAAAAATTAAGACTTAAGTAAAACACATAAGGGAATACCAAGAGGAAGGGGGGGTGAAGGCAAGCAATTTGCGTCCAATGCTACGGGAAAGAATAAGTCTTCCGCCAAAATGTCCGGCGGCCTCAGAAAAGACATTGACGATATCTTTTTTTTTTTTTTTTTTAAAACCTGTATAATGTTTTCAACAACCCCACCCTCCCCCCACACACACCCCCAACCTCCCTTGATAGTGAACATAATAATAATAAAAAACCGGGTTAGTTAATGTTTTATGTTTATAGAGGTAGTCGTCCTGACTTTTGTGACCGCGGCGTCAGAGCCGGTGACTGCGGGAGGTCTTCGCCAATATGAAGCCAGGGTTTTAATTTCGTATAAAAGTTCTTACGGATAGACAAACAGGGGAGCGATTCACCAAAGCACCCTCGCCCCCGCACTCCCCCTCCCCCCCCGCCCCCACACTACTGTTAAGGTGGCCCGTTGTCGGACGGGTTTTTTTTTGTTGTTAAGTACAAGCGACAAGGAAGGGTCAATCTCAGCAAAGGGCGTCGAGCTTAAACAATTTAACGAAATGGTGGATGCTAATGGCGGCCTCAGTTTTTTGAAAGATTATTTTGGGGGTCAAATATTCGCACCCCCCCCCCCCAGATCTGTTGCAGCGTTTTGAAATAGGCTCCTTCCCGCAAATTACATTTTTCCTGTTGCCCCAAATGTACTTTTTGTCTGTCAGAGCGTTCCCCTCCCCCCATCTTACCAAATACATCATTGCCTGGAGCCCCTCAAAAACGTAGAAAGCTCTTCTAATAGATATGTATACAGGGGAGGAGTGGTGGGAATCGGAAGATGTAGGCTAGTACAAAGTATCTACCGGTGCCAGCACTTTCATGAAATGGCGACAGAAATCGATTTTTACTAGATAAGAGTTATATGTAATGCTTGAATTGAGTTATTGTTTATCACGTGTTTAAACAAATATGATTTTTTAAAACTTTATTTTTTGAAACAAAATTATGAAATCCCCCCCCCCCCCCAAACACCAACAAAATGCTCCACACCCCCTTCCCGGGGCATGCATCTCCCCCTACTTACTTTTAAAAAATAATTTCTGATGACTTCTCAATTAACTGAACCATGTTCTCGACTCTACACCTTTCATAACTTTGTTGACTTTTCCCCTACCGTCATTACTAGCAACTGGACCATTTCTGTACTTTCCAAAAAAAAAAATGCCTAGCTACTAGCAACACGCTTCTCCGAACAACCTGCTGAAACCATTTCTCTGTCATTTAGAATTGTGTAAATAAACATAATGCACACAATAAACTTCTTCCCATATTCCCCCACCCCATCATCTCAATCCTGCTCATCGTCGTCATCACTATCGTCCCTGACCCTCATACCCCCGTGAGTAGTGTGTGTGTGTGTGTATGTTTGCCGCTTATGCTCGCCCCCTCCCCCCACCCACAAGCACTCACAGCTAGAACCAGTTAGTCTGAGAAACCCAAGATGAAAGGCCTGGCTTTTTAAGAGTTAAATTTACGACTTTGCCTCACACGAAGTTGTAGGTCTTAAAACTCACAACTCAGCAGCCCGGCACTCGTGGCTCAAGAGGAGTACCCCCTGGGGGAGGGGGGCAGAGTCCTAGTGCCCCGACTCTCTCCCCTCCTTCCGACTTAAGGCGATAAGAAGAATATTTCCTTATATAGTGAATCTTTGAACTAGGCGTGCGCGTGTGTGTGTGTGTGTATGTGTGTGCGTGTAATCAATTTTTCTTTACTATTTTTTATTTAATAAACAAAATTCTGGAGTTCACGTGATCATTTCCTCAGTGGTTATATAGTATTTCATTAAACAATGCAGTTGTTAATTTATGTTAAAATATTCATTGTGGTGCATCACTGATACTGACATCCAATAAAAACGAGAAGCCATCTCAAGTTCATTTTGTGCCTCCGATGTGCACGCATGGCTACTGGAAACCCGGGATAGAGTTATTTAAATAATATATACATTATACAAAAGCGCATCCTCTATCAATGACTACAAAAAATATGCCGACATTTGTGCTTTTTTCCTTTATAATAGTCTAGTACAGAGGTTCTTAAACTTATGTACTCCGAGTGGAACCCCCACTTGAAAAAAATTTTTTGACGGACCCCATCCCGACTTTAGGTACTTTATATATTTATATATTTTACGATGATTTTTTTTTTCAAATGGCTTTGCGGACCCCCAGTAAAGGCTTTGCGGACCCCCAGGGGTCCGCGGACCACATTTAAGAACCTCTGGTCTAGTAAGAAGATACTGATGACACCATAGAATAATACACAAATATAAGGCTTTCGAAGAAATCTATTTAAATCGATGATGAGCATTCTGTTTAATATATATCCCGTGGGTGAGTCCGATCCTGTCTAATTCATGACTCCCATCTTATATCCCGTGGGTGGAGCCCCGTCCTGTCTAATTCATGACTCCCATCTTATATCTCGTGGTGGAGTCCCGTCCTGTCTAATTCATGACTCCCCATCTTATATTCTGTGGGTGGAGTCTGTCCCCGTCTAATTCATGACTCCCATCTTCTTGATGCAGGCAGTTGTATCTAGTCTCAGAGATTTAATCTAGCTATATATTTTGAAATGTCAACAAAGATTGATTTACATGTTAAAACAAACAAACAAAATGAATTGGGGGTAAGGGGGGAGGGTGGGGGAGGCACTAAACAACGGTTCGGATGTAGTCTCTATTCATAGTACCCAAGGGGGAATCTAGGTAGCGACATAATTTCATCAAATTTTCGTTTTGATTTCTAATCAGAAAAAAAATATATATAACATCAAAATTTCGAAATCGTGGAAAAAGATCATCAAGACTTCTTCAAGTGGTGATTTCCAGATTTGCTATGTCAATTTATGATTGAACCCTTCATTCAGTAGGCCTATAACAAAGAGTGAATTCAATGACTCATACTTCATTATACTTCATTATATGACCTTTATATTCACAGCGAATTTCAAACTCAAATGCAAGAGATTATTTATATTTTGAACGCAGGCTTAAAATAAAATAAAATAAATCCAGGGGTTTATACGTCATTTTATGTATGAAGTAAACAGGATTACAAGCCTTTATTGTAGTATGTACATTTATTACCAGTAATGATGCAACTCTGATTCTGATAAATGAAAAAAAAAAGATTATTAAATGTGTTTGTCTCTAGGCATTAACAATATCTCACGACAGAAAAATAGCAGACGAGATAAACTCCAACAACTTCCGGTCATAGCTAGCATGTAATATTCCACGTAAGTCAAAAGTGAGTGGGTTGATCATGGCTATTATGCATTCACGTAATTGGGTGGCTTGATCATGGCTATTATGTATTCACGTAACTGGGTTGATTGATCGTGGCTATTATGTATTCACGTAACTGGGTTGATTGATCATGGCTATTATGTATTCACGTAATTGGGTGGCTTGATCATGGCTATTACGTAGTCATGTAATTGGGTTGATTGTCTGAAAAGTGACTTCCTGTCTACTACTACTAGTCTTGTAAGTGGTGTGAACAGTGACTTCCTGTCTACTACTACAAGTCTTGTAAGTGGTGTGAACAGTGACTTCCTGTCTACTACTACTAGTCTTGTAAGTGGTGTGAACAGTGGCTTCCTGTCTACTACTACTGGTCTTGTAAGTGGTGTGAACAGTGACTTCCTGTCTACTACTACTAGTCTTGTGAGTGATCTGAACAGTGACTTCCTGTCTACTACTACTAGTCTTGTAAGTGGTGTGAACAGTGACTTCCTGTCTACTACTACTAGTCTTGTATGGGGTGTGAACAGTGACTTCCTGTCTACTACTACTAGTCTTGTAAGTGGTGTGAACAGTGACTTCCTGTCTACTACTACTGGTCTTGTAAGTGATCTGAACAGTGACTTCCTGTCTACTACTACTAGTCTTGTAAGTGGTGTGAACAGTAACTTCCTGTCTACTACTACTAGCCTTGTAAGTGATCTGAACAGTGACTTCCTGTCTACTACTACTAGTCTTGTAAGGGGTGTGAACAGTGACTTCCTGTCTACTACTACTAGTCCATGGATATCTAGATATAACACCAGGGTAGACAACCAAACAAAATTTCATTCTAGCTGTGTACGGTTTAGGCTGACGCAAGGATTAAAGCCCAACAGACGGCATATAATAAAATGTGACTTTTTATGTCTAGTATAATATTTTTATAAAAAAAAATGCTTTCTAAATACTTTCTACTAAAAAATAATTGTCAATTTTTATTTTAACAACAATTTCTCGTAAATAAAACAACGCTATCAGGTGACCCACCGAACGCCATTTTGATTTGTTTACGTTTTGTCAGTCAATTCGACTACACTAAAATGGACTCAGATTCTGATTATTTAGAGGAAAATAAACTTGATTCAAGTGACAAAGATGAAACTTGGGAGCTCATTACTTCTTCAGATGACTTTGAAGCTGAAAATATTAGTTCTAATTCAAGTTTTCAACACTTCCAAACTCACATGTGTAAGTATTGAACCAACATGCTTTGACTTTTGTCTTAATGATCTTTATGTTTATTTATTTATTCATTTATTTATTCTTTAGAACTTAAAATGTGGGAATAGTTATAAAATAAGAGAAAAGTATAAAGATTTATATTTTATTATATAAAGGTTTATGTATAAATATTATTTATTTAGTTCTCTACCGCTAGAATTACTGTTACTGTTTTATTTTTGTGTTATTGCCAATCAGCAGATTTTCGTAAACACAAAAAAAAAAAAAAAAACTGAAGTTTACATAATATTTACATATCTGTATTGATGATATTTTGTTTTCATCATTATAAAATAATTAATTGTAGCTCGATAAATAAGCTGAATTTTTTTTTTATTTATGGTTTTCTTTACATATTTTTTTATCCCCCAGATCATATGGCATGATGATATGAATGAATTGAATGACACATTACCAGAACCACCAAAGAATTTTCTACCTGAGAGGGATCCAGGCATTCAACAACTCGGAGGAGCTAAAACAAGGGAAGACATTAGGAAATTCTGCAATGCAGTGGCATTTTTAAAACTTTATTTTACTTTGGACTTAGTAATTCATATTTGTGACTAATAATAGCAATGCCAGACATTATGGACCTACAAAACCTTGTGTTTACCAAGGCTGGTTTGATCTTACACCAGATGAATTCTACAGATTCTGTGGACTTATCATGTATGCTGGACTTGTTCAAGCACAGAACATTGACCGCTTCTGGTCTACTAAATCACTATACAATGGACTTTGGGCCAGAGCTTTTATGTTTCGTGATAGATTGAAATCTATAATGAGCTTTCTAAAGGTGTCTAATCCTCAAACTGAAGACAAAACCAACAAGTTATGTAAAATACATTTTTCTTTAACTTTATTAGATTGTAATGTATAAAATTGTTTCAGCCTTACCAAGATATATCAATAGATTAAAGAATGATAAGAAATAAAGGTAGATATATTTTTAGGCAGTACATAAGGGATAAGCCGACTAAGTGGTGAATGAAGTTATGGGTATTAGCTGATTCTCTTTCTAGGTATACTTATGATTTTCATTTATATTTAGGTAAACAGGATAATGGGCCTTTTGGATTGGCATATGGGGTGGTAATGAAATTAATTAAATCTTTAGCTAAAGAGGGGTATAAATTATTAGTCGATAATTTTTATACTACTATACAATTATCTAAAGATCTATGGAATTTAGGGGTAGGAGCATGTGGAACTATTCTTAGGACATGTAAAGGTATTCCCCAATCTTTGAAAAATATAAAAGACTTTGAAAAAAAATCTAAAAGAGGGGATATGAGATGAGTTAGAAAGGGAGTTATTGACAGTACGATGGAGGGACAATAAAACTGTTTCGGTTATGTCCACTATGCATAATGCAAATGGATTTGGAACATTTAAATGACAGACTAAGTAAATGGGAAATTTTAGGAACTTACTGTTGACCAACCAACCATAATACAGGATTACAATAAATATATGGGGGGTGTAGATAAGAGTGACCAGTTGATAAATAAATATAATGTTCTATGAAAAATTATCATAAGCTGGTATAATAGTTACACTAATCTTGTAAAATATTTTTAGCAAAGTTATAAAACATACTGAAATTGAGCTTTGTTGTTATCAATAGACATTAGAATGTTAGTTTTTATAACTTAGATTTATATTTTTGAATTTTTCTTGTTGCATGGTCAATGTTGATCCCAGCAGATTTTTGGTCCTTTTTCCGTTAAAACACATCATTTTTAGAAATTTTTAAATATCTTTTGTATCTGATTATAATGTCTTCAAAAATATCCTACACACAGAGAATTGAATGTAGTTTAATAAAAAGTAACTTATATTGAAATGAATCATAATGAATTTTTTTTTCTTCTTTGTGTTTGTGAATTGTTTAATTAATTTATTTTTGTTTATTTTTTTCATCTAAACTTTTTAAAAATAATAAAATACTTGCATAATAATATCATTTTGAAACATATATTGTTAAAAAGCCCTTTCAATTTACTACATTTTCATACATATACTATAATAACATAATTTTTAAAATAAAAGCTTTAGAGAAATATTAGTCGATAAAAATTTTAAAGACATTGACGAATAAAGATTGAAAAAGCTGGATGTTTTTTAACAATGTCAACAGAGGAGGGCTATTGAAGCCATCTGAGTACACCTTCTCTACTTGCCTACTAAATTGGAAAGTATTCAATTCATTGAAAAGATCAGCAAGTAGTCTGAAACTATTTCTAGGACAAACAAATAAAAAAAAATTGTTTAAATTGTTGATAGAGTAACAATTGATGAGTCATTGCTGATTGAAGAAATTATTTTTTTATTTCAATCATAATTTAAAAGAACTTATTTATGTTAAATTTTTTAATTGTTCGTCTAAAAATTATGTTAAGCAATTGAATGAGACCGTTCATGAAAAACCAATGGAAAAAAACGAAAAATAATTAAATTGACAAAATAAAGATTTTAAATTAAAAAATTTGTTATTAAAAGTTTTCAAACTTTAATTGCGTTTGTGTTTATTTCATAAAAACATAAGTACCAAATATACAAAACTGCTATTAAACATGAAGACTAACGCTAAACACTTGATTGTGTGTCAGCCTAACCGTATTTTTTAAAATATTGGTTGTCCTTCCTGATGCTATATCTAGATTTCCATGACTAGTCTTGTAAGTGATCTGAACAGTGACTTCCTGTCTACTACTACTACTCTTGTAAGTGATCTGAACAGTGACTTCCTGTCTACTACTGCTAGTCTTGTAAGTGGTGTGAACAGTGACTTCCTGTCTACTACTACTAGTCTTGTAAGTGATCTGAACAGTGACTTCCTGTCTACTACTACTAGTTTGTAAATGATCTGAACAGTGACTTCCTGTCTACTACTACTAGTCTTGTAAGTGGTGTGAACAGTGACTTCCTGTCTACTACTACTAGTCTTGTAACTGGTGTGAACAGTGACTTCCTGTCTACTACTACTAGTTTGTAAGTGGTGTGAACAGTGACTTCCTGTCTACTACTACTAGTCTTGTAAGTGGTGTGAACAGTGACTTCCTGTCTACTACTACTAGTCTTGTAACTGGTGTGAACAGTGACTTCCTGTCTAGTACTACTAGTCTTGTAAGTGGTGTGAACAGTGACTTCCTGTCTACTACTACTAGTCTTGTAAGTGGTGTGAACAGTGACTTCCTGTCTACTACTACTAGTCTTGTAACTGGTGTGAACAGTGACTTCCTGTCTACTACTACTAGTCTTGTAAGTGGTGTGAACAGTGACTTCCTGTCTACTACTACTAGTCTTGTAATGGGTGTGAACAGTGACAATAAAGAATACATCACAATAAATTGTTTTTGTTGGTGTCCCATATAAAAAGCTTTTTTTCTTACCCCCTCAAAATATCTATAAATAGAAAACCGAAACATAAGGGAATTTATGTGCTTGTAAATGAACTAGATGTTTTGAATACCCTTTAAGAAATTGAACAGATGAATATCAAATTGCCCTTTGCTGAGTAATGATAAAAAGTCCATGATCCTGAATAACGACCTAAAACTAACTCACGAACAAAATGGCTTCCTTGTGTACACAGACCTTGAGTCCCGGTGTAAAATATTGACACAAAATGATAACTCTTAAATTAATAGCATGTGGGTTTAATAATTTCTCCTGAACTTGGCCTATCTGATTGTACAATATTTAGTTAAGAGAATCAAACGACTGGCTGTTACAATTTTCACTATCATCTTCTTAAACGATTTTTTTTAAGTCAACCAAGACAAAATTGCGGAACGAAAAATCAGACCAACTTTGTAGAAAAGAATATTTCCCATGATCTCAAAATATTTTGTGTAAAGTGTAAAAAAAATATAGGCCCATAATGCCTTCGTGAAATCACTGACGTAGGTAGGGGGTAACGGGCGCTAGTACACGGGCGGCCATTACTCTGCAGAAGCAAAGAGAGGCATTGTCAATACTACAGGTTTTTAATTTTGAATAGAGCCAAATATTTATCACACACACACACATACTTGAATATTCTTCATAGTAGGCAGGCCCGTAGCGTGTCGGGGGCCCGGCCATCCTGCGTTTTGTCTGGCCCCCCTCTGCTTATTTGCTCTACTTAGTAAAATGTATTACCTGCCCCCTCCCCCCCCGCTATTGCCTGGCCCCTGCTGTAGAATGCCTGGTCCCTGCTGTAGAATGCCTGGCCCCTGCTGTAGAATGCCTGGCCCCTGCTGTAGAATGCCTGGCCCCTGCTGTAGAATGCCTGGTCCCTGCTGTAGAATGCCTGGCCCCTGCTGTAGAATGCCTGGTCCCTGCTGTAGAATGCCTGGCCCCTGCTGTAGAATGCCTGGTCCCTGCTGTAGAATGCCTGCCCCCTGCTGTAGAATGCCTGGCCCCTGCTGTAGAATGCCTGGTCCCTGCTGTAGAATGCCTGGTCCCTGCTGTAGAATGCCTGGTCCCTGCTGTAGTTTTTTCACGCTACGGGGCTGATAGTAGGTACCCATTGCAAGTTTTCAGGTTGTAGAGCTGACATCAGCAGTACGCGGGGCTTAGGTGTCATACGTGGGGTCAGGAATGAACGTTTAGTTTTGTTAGATAACTATACAGCCCAAGCGTGGGGCCTCTCTCAAGCGCGGGACACGGGGCGGCCGCCCATTACCACTCCCTAAGTCTGCCTACATTAATATGTTTGGATAATGTAAGATTCTTCTATTTAGTATAAAACTAGACACAGTATAGTATAAAACTAGACACAGTATAGTGTAAAACTTAATATGTTATATTATAAAAGTAGACATAGTATAGTGTAAAAATAGATATAGTATAGTATGAAACTAGACATAGTATAGTATAAAACTAGACGTGCAGTTGTATTATCTTGACGAATGATGACATATTCGGACTTACATTTTTACTCTTTGCTCTTGTAAATAATTCTTGACTTGTTGCAGTTTGCAATACAAGACAGACTAAACAACATAACATTTCAATGAAAGTAAAGAGAATATGTTAGTCAAGTGTGGTAGTACATATCGCCCATATGTCCTTTAGTATGTTATCTGTACTGAAAATTATGGAATCTTACAATTTTATCTTCATTGATTAAACATTTATTTGTATGTTATTATGTGCCATGAACGTGTGAGAAGTAATCTAACAAGGTTCTTATCACTTTGAGATCAATCTTGAAATACCTACTGTCCTATCCCTTGTAAGTGTTTGCAGGGTCAGGCATGCATGATGCAATCACCAGTGATGCAATCACCCAGTGATGCAATCACCAGTGATGCAATCACCCAGTGATGCAATCACCAGTGATGCAATCAATGATGAAATCAGTGATGCAATCACCCAGTGATGCAATCACCCCAATGATGCAATCACCCAAGTGACGCAATCCATGATGCAATCAGTGATGCAATATATATCCTATAAATAGGGAAGTTATCACGGTTGTTAGAAGAGACGGAGACACACACACAAGAGAGAGAGAGACTAGAGACCCATGAAGGGGATACTAGATATAACACGTGGACTAAGTGGACAGTGCAGTCGAGAGTTATAATAGTTATAGACTCGTGTACTGGTTTATAGTGATAGCAGTTACTTGTGATTTATTGCCACATCTCTCATCTAATATTGATCTTAGTATTTATCGTGTGTGTTGAATTATAGAATTATACATGTGATTTATTGATTCATCTTCTCAAGTGTTTGTATTGGAGTATCATATTCTCATCTGTAAATATCATACATTAAAAAGTTCAGTTAATTCTTTTACAATACAAGGAGTTGTGTCGTCTGATTTAATTAGAGCACAAGTGGGATACGACATAATCCTGGTATTTATCTGGTGGCAGCGGTAAAAACACCCCAGTGGTGAGTAACACTTGGGTTGATAAAATAGTATATTTCGAAGAGACTGGATTTTAACTGAATCATCAACAGTTAAAAGAAAGTATAATCCTGACATCTCTCATCGAATATTAATTTTTAGCATTTTATCTGTGTGTAGTGTATATAGTATTATACAACGATGGAACAGTTGTGATTGATATTGCCACATGGTCTCATGGAAAGTAAACTTATGTATTATTTGGTGGCAGCTAAAAGCGAAAGTAAATCCAGTTGTACGTCTCTGCAGTGTTAAAGGACTTCGATATTTGTGCATTCTTTCATTGGATATACGCTACAAAGGAAGAATTTTATGAAACTTAACGGTAAGAATAACATTTTATTCTTGAAATATTTCTCGTCATATTTTGGATTAGTTATATTACCACGTGACATTCCAACGTTTTCATTTGTTTATACGTCTGAACATAACAATGGATAGTACCCCAGAAGAAGAAAAATGGAGACAATACAAAATTAGAGGAGAAGAATTAGGTCTCAAAGGTGATAAATTGTTGGAATATATAGACAAAAAAGAAAATGAGGATAGAGAAAGAGAGGAGAGAATAAAAGAAAGAGAATTAAAAAGAAACTATGAAGAATTAGAAAGAAAAAGAAACTATGAAGAAAGAGAATTAGAGAAAAAAAGAAACTATGAAGAATTAGAAAGAAAAAGAAACTATGAAGAATTAGAAAGACAAAGAAACCATGAAGAAAAAGAATTAGAAAGAAAATTAAATCATGAACTAGAACTAGCAAGAATAGCTGCAACTAAAGATAATACAACAACTGTAATAGAAGAGTCAAAAGGAAATTACTCGACTCAATTAAAAATGCAACCTTTCAATGGTAAAACTGAAGATATTGACACATGTTTACAATTCTTTGAACAACAATGTCAGCTACAAAAAATTATTCCAATCAGTGAATGGAAGTCGGAACTTTTCAAGCTTGTAAAAGATGATGCAAGAAAAGCAATCATGACAATACATAACTATGCTGAGTTGACTTATGAAGATATAAAGATGAAACTTCTGAAATATTTTAATAAAACAGAAGAACATTATCGTCACCGATTTCATGAACTAAAAATGTCTAATAAAGAACAACCTCAACAGTTCATTGATTAAGTTATGAGTGATTTAAAATCATGGCTTCTGATGGCAGAAGTTGACATAAATAAACCAACTGAGATTTTAGAAATGATGGTAGTCGACAAAGTTCTTAACATGTGCACTAGAGAAGTGTTTTCCTTCATTAAACAAAGGAATGTAAAAACTGTCAAAAACCTAATAAAAGTTCTAAGTGACTAAGTGACCGATCTACAGAAAATAAATCAGCTAAAACTTGTTTGTATTTATTGCCAATACCTGTGTCCTTGATGTGTCTCTCAGATAAAATATTGAAAGTGATCACTGCATATATTTACTGACATATATTCTGTCAAAGTGATCACTGCATATATTTACTGACATATATTCTGTCAAAGTGATCACTGCATATATTTACTGACATAGATTCTGTCAAAGTGATCACTGCATACAAATTAAAGAATGATATATACAAACCAAGATACATGAGTCAATCTAAAGATAATAATGTTTATTTTGAAAGAAGAATTTGTCATTATTGTAAGAGAAAAGGTCACATTTTGAAGTTCTGCTACTTGAGAAAGAAAGAACTAGAACAACATAGACCAGAAAAACTTGACTTACGTCAAAATAGAAACAGATCAGAACATTATTCTACTGAAAAGTATGTTAATAGAAGGTATCAAAACCAGAAAGTTCAAGATGACGGTGAAAAACTTTACTTACGTCAAAACAGAAACAGACCAGAACTTAATTCTACGCAAAAGTATGCTGATAGAAAATATCCAAAACAGAAAGTTCAAGATAATGGTGAAACAGAACAATACTGTGCAAATATTATAAATACAAAAGGTCAAATAATATTTCATCCTGCTATCGTTAATGGTCAACAAAGAAAATGTCTTAGAGATTCAGGTTGTACTACTGTAGTTGTGAAAAGAAGTCTGGTTAACAAAGATCAGTACATGTCAAAGAAAACACACATCAAGCTTGGAAATGGTACTATAAAGTCGTGTGACGTAGCAACCATTAAAATAGACTCACCATGGTTGGCTGGTATATGTGAAGCTATTATACTAGATAATCCTGTATGTGATTTGATTATTGGTAATGTGCCAGGAGTATCGAAGTATCACACAGAAACAATTGTAAAGAACTGGATACAAAGAAAAAGAAATGAAGCTAGGCAAGAAACAAGACATAAAATACGATTCAAAAATAAAGGGTACAAACAATCCTATACCAGATCTGTTGTCTAAAATGATAATTGGGACATCTACAGACTATCAATGAATGTGGATTACTACTTAAATGGAGAAGTTTTATAATGTCGTCATCGACATTGAGATGTCAACGATTTTGTTACACACAAATGTACGTTGATTAAGTTATTGTTTTTTTTGAGCTGATGTCACAAGACTGTTTTTATCAACGCAAGTTATCGTTGAGCACACTTTGCTCAACTTTTCGTTGCAGTTAATGGAGCAATTCATCGTTATCGTTGAGCACACTTTGCTCAATTTTTCGTCGCAGTTAATGAAACAATTCATCCTTACTGTGAGCAGTCGTTGCTCATATTGTCATCCTGACAATGTTAAACGTGAACACTGTGAAAACAATTTTGCCATGGACATTTATTAGTATAGAGACTATTTTGTGTAGAGACTATTTTGTGTAGAGACTATTATGTGAAAAGACAATTATTGATTTTTTTGTGCTTAAACTTTGACCTGACATCATTGAAGCAAGACAGTGTAGTAAGAAACATGTTACACATATCTATCGTCGTCCTGATGTTGATGAGATGATGGACTGCACATCTACTCAAGGAGAACCATATATATATATTTTTTTTCTTTCTTTTCAAAGTTTGTTACACATTCGTTTATTATTGACGTATGTATAGAGATGTAATTGTATTTATATTTTTTGAAGATTGACATGTATTACATTTTGTTTTATTGAAAAGATTGAGAAATAATAGAATAATTAATAATGATATATCATAAGCATGTAATGCTATAAACAATGTCAAGAAAGTAATGTTAGATGATTTTATTTAAAATTGTTGATATTGCAAAAATTTCATTAGGTAATGAAATTTTTTTGGGGATAATGGGGGTGTCCTATCCCTTGTAAGTGCTTGCAGGGTCAGGCATGCATGATGCAATCACCAGTGATGCAATCACCAGTGATGCAATCACCCAGTGATGCAATCACCACAGTGATGCAATCAATGACGCAATCCATGATGCAATCACCCAGTGATGCAATCATCCCAGTGAGGCAATCAATGATGCAATCACCCAAGTGACGCAATACATGATGCAATCAGTGATGCAATATATATCCTATAAATAGGGAAGTTACCACGGTTGTTGAGGGAGAGACGGAGACACACACACACAAGAGAGAGACTAGAGACCCATGAAGGGGATACTAGATATAACACGTGGACTAAGTGGACAGTGCAGTCGAGAGTTATAATAGTTATAGACTCGTGTACTGGTTTATAGTGATAGCAGTTACTTGTGATTTATTGCCACATCTCTCATCTAATATTGATCTTAGTATTTATCGTGTGTGTTGAATTATAGAATTATACATGTGATTTATTGATTCATCTTCTCAAGTGTTTGTATTGGAGTATCATATTCTCATCTGTAAATATCATACATTAAAAAGTTCAGTTAATTCTTTTACAATACAAGGAGTTGTGTCGTCTGATTTAATTAGAGCACAAGTGGGATACGACACCTACCGAATTTCTTGTCTGCCATTATCTTATTCACTAATCAGACTTATTCAATGTAATACTTATCCCTATCTACTCCGTGCATGTATGTTAGATTAATAGTGTTAGGCAATTACAATGTCACGTTAAATTAAAGCAAAATAATTATTTGTGTATTTCTTTAAGTCAGTCTAAAAAGTCTGATAGATAAACATGTAAGATTAAGCTTGCTTTATAATCTGACGGAAGTATCTACATCAGTGGTCCTCAAAGTGTGAATCTTGACTTTCCACAGGGTCTCAAGCTGATTTGAAGTGGGTCGCCGAAATGTTTATAATTACTAAATGAGAAAATAAACAACAATTTATTTTAGGTTTAATTCATTTTCACCCTTTTTATTTTCTTTACAGGCGAGTTGCGAGAACCAAATAGGTTCCGAAATGGGTCGTGAATCGCAAAATGTTTGAGAACTACCGATCTACAGAAAATAAATCAGCTAAAACTTGTTTGTATTTATTGCCAATACCTGTGTCCTTGATGTGTCTCTCAGATAAAATATTGAAAGTGATCACTGCATATATTTACTGACATATATTCTGTCAAAGTGATCACTGCATATATTTACTGACATATATTCTGTCAAAGTGATCACTGCATATATTTACTGACATATATTCTGTCAAAGTGATCACTGCATATATTTACTGACGTAAACTCTGTCAAAGTGATCACTGCATATATTTACTGACGTAAACTCTGTCAAACTGATCACTGCATATATTTACTGACATATATTATGTCAAAGCGACCGATTGAATCAAAATCACTGTATCACTATCAATCTTACTGAAGTGACATAACCCACAAGGTAGATAGCTCACGAAATTTGGCTAATGTAAACCTAATTGTTGACCTGAGACCGTGGATCAAGTACCACACCATAGCATACAGCATACATCACACACATTTTGAAAAAAAAGCACCAAATAGGCCTACCTGATGTAAGTATTGTAGCTGTTTGTTAAAATTCACAACGAAATCATTTCATCCCCTTTTTCGCTAAATTATTCAAACAAAACATTCTATTTGGTTATTTTGAATAAATGTATTTATTGAACATGTTTTGCCATTTAAGCCGCCACCAAAATAAATAATCAAATAATATACAACATTTTAAAAGAACCACATATAAACAGAGTTAGTTTCAGAATTCAACAACAGAGAGAGAGTGGAGATTCTAGAGTAGTACTACTGGCGATGAAAACACAATGTATACAACATTCCGACACAATGTATACCAGTAATTAGTAAATAAAAAAACAGTTATTTAATTATCAGATCGAAGATGAATTTTATTATTCAATATTGCTCTCTCTCTGGTTTTTATTTTCTTATACATTTGTAAAAAAAAAGAAATATATAATATCAGTATTATACAATGTAAAGTAAAGTATCACTAGAAGTATTATACATAGTAAAATAAAGTATCACTAGGAGTATTTTATGAGATTGCGGTGAAAAAAAGAAAGAAATAAAGGAACAATGGCAGTCTAATTAATAAGAGAAATAATCTTGACTGCAAAATAGAGTATCTGTGTTTCTATAAATAGATCTGTTCTTCAGAAATAAAACGCAAAAAAAAGTCAAGAATATAACCAATAACTAGTTAATATATATAGAGCTAAATGTATAGGCTATAAAAATAAAATTAAATAATGAATTAGATATACATGTACGATTGAGCGACACTGGCTTCGTGATAATTAATTCATCATTACATGACCTTAGTTACTGTTCACCTTATGGCCTTCACCTTCAGTTTTCACTTTTACACGACTTGAAGAACTGCGTGTTTATGTGTTTGTAAATTATTTATACTTCTAATTTGAGTGAAAACGTTGGAACGAAATTTTCAGTTCATTTTGGCCACTAGATATTTACTTGGAAATATATATATATATATATAACTAAAATTATTGAATAACTATTTAAAAAAAATTATTATTGTTATTCATTCACATCGCGGTAAAATAAAAAAAACTGGATCTAAAAAAAAAGAAACAAAACGATACAATAAACGGTGGGAGGGTGTACGTCATTGTGAAATAATTAGTGACAAAAACATATTGCACAAACTTACAGAAGAGAAAAGAAGCTTTTCAAAATATTGCTATGTCACTAGTCCGACCATATTGAGATAGATAACAGTTTATATAAATGCTACATATATAACAAAAGTAGTATAAATTATAATCAAAGTATTGGACCAATGAAATTAAATGAGTAATATCATAAGTAAGTATAGTTCGTATTATGAAAAATAATTAATAAAATGTAGAAAATATATACAAGTAACAGATTCTTTTTAAAGATAATCAATTTGTAAAGCAAGTGTTAAGTTTATATATACAATATAATGTGCATGGCACATACTTCATAAATTACTTACGCAGAAGTAGGTCGAAGTTACCATCGACGTGTTTTGTTGATATTGTCCTACCTGTCCATCTTAACAGACGTGCCAAGACAATATGATATTAATTTACACTTTTAGATCCGACCTTTCTAGTTTTGCCTTTGCCAAGCTTACGCCCTTTCTTTTGGCCAGATTTCTTGGGCTTTTGCTCGCAACCTTTTTTGCCCATTTTACCTTGGCACATTTTGGGCATCTTACCGCCTCTTCTTTTCCTGCTGCTCTGGCAAGCGCAGGCGATGTAGCGGTTCTTCAGGAAGGTCTTCAGTTTACTGTCCACTAGCCAGGTCTCCGCGTAAATTGTCGACAAAGGCTTCACCGACCCATCGCCAACAATAATGTCCCCCTTGGAGACCACGGAGAAGTCAGCGGTGATCTCACTGATGAGATACCTCAGGTTGGTCTGGTAGACGGTCACGTTAGGGGTGGGACTGACCAAAGCCATGTACTTGGCGTAACTGTCTGTCTTCATGTAGTTGCTGAGTGAATTGTTGAAGCCAATGAAAGTTGACAGATACTTGGTCAAACTATCGTAAGCAACAGATGAGTTCGTCTGAAAAATTCAACGATGGATTGTTCTCATAAAATGAACTTTTATGTTTAGGTATGTAAATATATAATCTCTTCATTAAATAAATAAATAAATACACATTATATTAAGAGTTCGTGTGAAATATTCGATTCTGGTTCATAGTACTTTTTTTTAAATTGATTAAAATATTAAGTTGTGTAAATAAATACAACAGATAATTTTAATTTTAGCCCTATGATAACTACTCCTTAATAATCTTTAATAATAGTGGATTTGTTTTAACGTCGTTAATTGACAAATATATAACAACTTACACTGTTTTCTAGTAGGTAACTGTACAGTGTTTCATTAATAGCTAGCTGTGTGCCATTCTGTAAAACAAAATAATACATTGTAGATGAAGCTATACAATATTAAAGCTGTTTATGAGTTATACGTATATTAAAACTTGTGTCATTATTTTATAGTGAAGATATGATTGTTGTGAATATATGATTGTAGTCAAGATATGATTGTTGTGAAGATATGATTGTTGTGAAGATTTACTTGTTGTGAAGATAAGGTTGTTGTGAAGATATGATTGTAGTAAAGATATGATTGTTGTGAAGATGTGATTGTTGTTGATTAATATAAATGTCATTTACCAATATGTTTAGTAAATTTTGATTTTTGCTGATACAACTTCGCAACGAAGCACAACTACAAGTTGGGTCAACTGTCTGACTGATCGATCCATCTATCATTATACACAACAGGCCTACGAGAATGAAATACATCAATATTGAATCATCATACCTTTGATATTATAAGAATGATGTACATGTAATCATATTTCAGCGCTTTATATTACAACATACAGAATGTGTCGTGGTATATATTAGTTAGTTCAATTTGAAATTACTGCATTTAGTTTTATACATTTCAGTCTATACTAGTTTTATACTTTTCAGACTATACTATTTCAGTTTATACTAGTTTATGTCAAGTAGAAATAATTGCATTTCGTTTTGTACGCTTCTTGGATTTATTTCATTTTAAATTAAATTATACAGGTTGGCTCTATAGAAGGATTCTTTAGTAATTCAATACCTATCAATAAAATGAATTGTTTCTGTGCCATTTTGAACTGCATCAATTCCCCTACAGAAGACTTGCGTTGCTTGGATGAAGAAAGAAATATATTGCTTTGAAATGTTCTCTGAGCTCGTATTTATACCTTTGGTGTTATAACAAGAAATAACTTGACCATGAATTAAAAAAAAATCATTGATCTATTTTAAGGACTCAGGATTGGGGGAAAAAAAAAAAACAATGTTTTCGATCTCTATGTTATAAAGTCAAACTCTGGTATGGAGTTTTTCCCATTATTAATTATAAGGGGAGAGAATCTGGCTGGATTGCATTTGGATAAACCGAACAGTGTTTGGTACAAGTGACTGCTCTTGTGGAGAGTCCGGGAAGAAATTTAAAAACTACCATTTGAAAAAAAAAACAACGGCTGAGCCGACAGAAACTCTCTGTATCACGTGCACTCAAAGCGAAGGCTTCGTCACTAACGGATTTTTTTTTTCTTCTTGTCATCTATCATTGTTGTCTTTCTGTGTATCGTGTTCGCATTTTAATTGGACAGTTTATTGCTAACATTGTAATGGCTACATTTGATTAAAATAAATATTTTGGTATTATTAAAACGGATGATCATGGCTTCAGACAATCTGTTGTATTGTTTAAATTGATATCCATAACATTGATAGGAAAAACAAAAGACTAGTTGGTTCACAAAAATCTACGAGAAATAATAATTTAATTATAGCAATGTTTAAAATGAAAAATGTGTACTTTGTGTACACTATGTTTGAAAAAGATGCACTTGTACATCAACCAATGCCTCAGTCAGATCAACCAATCCGCCAATTAATAAATCAATCAACTATTCCTACCTGCTCTTTCACCTGCCTACTGTTTCAAGAAGATCGATCAATCATTAAATAAACTTTTCTGTATGTATGTCTGTCTCTCCGTTCTATCTATCTATCTATCTATCTATCTATCTATCTATCTATCTATCTATCTATCTATCTATCTATCTATCTATCTATCTATCTATCTATCTATCTATCTATCTATCTATCTATCTATCTATCTATCTATCTATCTATCTATAGGTCTGTCTGTCTGTCTGACAACCTGTCTATCTATCTGTCTGTCTAACATCTCAGAGTCTATATAAGTGGAACTTCATATAATACGTTGTAGCTTTATATTGTTTCAACTCATTACCATTCGGTGCATTATCTCCACACATTTACACACACGTAGATGCATTTAAAACATTTTGATATCCCTTATATATTCTGTATATAATTAAAAAATTCCTAGATTCATTTGATTAGTTCAACGGGTTACCAATAACTGCTCACCAGGACAATCCAAACAAACCTTTTATAATCGAACATAATGAAAAGTGTGAGTGTGTGTGATGTGTTAGTGTGTGATGTGTGTGATGTGTGTATGAGTGTGTGCGTGTGTGTGTGATGTTTGACATTAACCCATCAGAGTGAGTCAGTGGTAAGAAAACAGAAGGGAAATTATAAGAAATGTATGCCTTCCCTCCCACCCGTTTCTAATTGGTCTGTTCAATGACATTCATAGTTGTCATCGTACATAGCCGTGTGTTGCTGTTTATCCCATTAAATGTGTCAGTAGGTCATGTAGACAAATATGTTGTCAGAAATGCACTGTCTGAGACATTCAGTGGGTACGTTATTATCATAACAAACAACATTCTTACACGGAGCCACACATATAGCCGTCACTGTACACACAGGGACGTTCTTATTGATAGAAAACTAGGTGACAACCTCGGGCCCCCCTTTCAGTAAAAATTCCTACAAAATATGGGCCCCGAAAGGTACTTAAGCCTACTATATGGGCCCCGACAGGTACTTAAGCCTACTATATGGGCCACGAAAGGCACTTAAGCCTACTATATGGACCACTAAAGGTACTTAAGCCTACTATATGAGCCACTAAAGGTACTTAAGCGACTAATAGGGCCCCGAAGGTACTTAAGCCTAGAGAAAAAAAGACTCTTAAAGTCTTTGGCTAGGGTCTAATAAAATCAAAACAATGATCCTGGGTATAATCACGGTCAGACATTTTATACAATCAATTAAATATACAATCAATTAAAGATACAATCAATTAAAGATACAATCAATTAAATATACAATCAACGTGTAGTATTCACATGGCTGAACACGTTATCAACATCATGTGGCGGCAGCCATCAATCTCTGAGGCTTACATAAATTATATATATATATATATATATATATATATATATATATATATATATATATTTTCTGTTTACAACAAATGTAAAGACATATTTATTCTAGCTTATTGTATTCACCCACGCCTTTAGTTTTAGCAATGATAATATATATATATATATATATATATATATATATGTATGATATATATATATATGATATATGTATGATATATATATATATATATATATATATATGATCTAAGTGATTATTTCATACTTTTTAGTGCATTTTAATAAAAGGTCTTAATACAACAGTATTCCAGTTTAAAATCATGAAAAAAATTCGGACCTGCCCGAAACCAAAAAATAACCCAGCCTACCGATCAAGCCTAAGGGGATATAACTCTATGCAAAGGTTTTGCAGGGTACAGCTAGCTATAAATATCACTAATAAGTAATTCGGTTCGGAATAACTGAAGGTGTTGATCCATGGACTAGAAATGAATAAAATCATGTATTTTTTTTTATTTAGGAAATCTTTCTCACTAAATCAGAACATGCTTAAAATTAAAGATTTGAGGAGACTCATAGACACACACACACACACAGCAAGTGAAACTAATAAAAAATCTTATAATACTACATCTACATATAACAATGAATATTATTATTTAGATCACAGTGAACTTTCTTTATACATAATTAAAAAGTAAATAATGATGTCTATAGACTGGTTTAGTACCGGTATGTCAACTAAAATGTCCTCATGTCTGTTCTACCTGACGATATGTCCTAGTGCAATAAACCTATAAATAAATTACTACAATGCCATTTTGTATTTATAATTCCAGATATCGAAAATGGAATACTTGTTGTACAGTTAAAAAAAAAGGGTTTCATCCGTGCATGTCATTCTATTTGCCTGTCTATTTTAAAACCAAGTGAACACGACTTACATTCCTATAGTTTGCGTATTCCATCTAATTTATTTCATTAATCTGATTGAGAATAGAATAAACGCGTTTGACTATTATTTATACTTCGACTTGTATAAATGTAATAATGATCATTAACATCGTCTAAAGCTGACATCTAGTTTTAAGAAAGTCGCTTGAGATTAATTCAGAGAGAGAGAGAGAGAGAGAGAGAGGGGGGGGGGAGAGGGAGGGGAGAGAGAGAGAGAACCGTAGCGAAAAAAAATGAGGGTGTGACACAGTTTTGGGGTAAAAAGATAACAATTTAGCGATCGTAAACAGCATAACGGACCCGCGTGGCCAATATGCGTATTGATAACCCTACCATAACCTCTTGAAAAATGAAATATAAATAGTCGTATAGCTTCAGGTCCCTTAATTTGATGGGCACACAGTCGGTGAACCCATGACTTAACACAGCACCACAGTAAAGCTTTGAGACTGTAGTGGCGTTTTGGGGAGGGGGGGGGGTTGCAGCTATGGAAACCGTCCGAGCCCCCCCCCCCGCGCATCATTGGGCCCTGCTAAATTATCTTTCTTTTTTTTTTGGGGGGGGGACGTATTTATCGTATGGTGTAGCGCTCGACTGTCAACCTGAGGGTGCCTGGTTCGAACTCCGGATTTTCAGTTCATGGTCAAAGCTCCCGTGGCGCCTCATTGAACTATTGGCACCATAAAAACCGCCCCATTAGTGCATAATAGGATCTAAGAGATTTCATCTCATCCTTACAGGAGCACAGTATGAGGGTATTAGTGCTATAAGTATATATATATATATATATATATATATAGCAATAAGTTAAATGTACATGTCTCAATGTACCCCCCCCACACACACATAGTGCCAAGGCCGCCATTGCTTCAGACCTCAAATAAACTTACTATCAGTTGAATGACTTCGTTACAAGTTTTACAGACCTAAAACTTATTCTCTGGGCTATCAGCAATTTTTATTTTTATTTTTATTTTATTTTGTTTCAAAACAACTAATAATCCATGTAGATTCAATAAATTGTTACTGACCTCATGACTTCAAATTACATTCAGCCGTACGAACACATACAAATCTGCATTTATCTCACTAACTGCAGTTGGAAATGTCTCATTATTGTCTTTAGAAATCAAGGCTTCGATAATTTCTGAGTAAGTCTGGCATACAATTTAAAGTTGAATTAACAATAAAAGCTGGTCAAATTCATGTAGACTAATGCGTGAACCCTTTACAATAATATATATATATATATAGAGAGAGAGAGATATACATATATATAGATATATGGATATACATATATATATATATATATATATATATATATATATATATATACATAGATAAACAGATATATAGGTACACAGATATTCCGTGTAAAACAATGCATATGTAAATAAAAGTATAAAATATATTTGAGCGTCTAGAGCCGGATAGGCACCCCCCCTACCCACACCCCCATGCCATACCATGCCATGGCAAAGTGACCCTCTGAAGTATGATTTTTGCTAAGGACCTCATATATCTTTAAAAGTTTTTACCTTGGGCTAAAAAGTCATAAGAGAAAACTGTAGAGAGCTTTAGTGTATCTATCATATTTATCAACTGTGGAAATCTGTAGTATATTATATTTATAAATTATCAAAAATATTAAAAAAAAAAGACTTAAAAACACTTTTTTTTTCAATTTATATACAATATTTTAATTCTTTTATTTCAATGAAATGAAATGTGTGCGATTTACAAAACAAAACGAATGCAGTGGATTCATTGAAGTAATTTGTACCCTAATATATTTACAGTGAAACTAATACGAGCTAATGACACGAAACCTAATACATCTACAGTGAAACTAATATGAGCTAATGACACTTAACCTAATACATCTACATTGAAAGTAATATGAGCTAATGACACGAAACCTAATACATCTACAATGAAACTAATACGAGCTAACGGCAGTGTTTAGAAGATTTAGAATAATTCAGTTTTTGTTTTCATTTTATTCTGTATTGACCATTCGTTGATTTATATACACGAAATTACAATTAGCCTTGAATCAACAGACACGAAATTATTTTATTTTTATGACAACATTTTGATGTAGCGCCTAGATATTTTTTTATCCTATTATAGAGTCTAGCAATAAATACATTATTATACCATAACTAAAAAAAAAATACTTGGGATGTTTACAGTTTGACAAACATAAAAAAATATGTACAAATAAATGAGAAAATATTGTATAAATAGAATGTGTTCAGATACTAAATAGACTGGGTTCAAATACTAAATAGAATGGGTTCAAATGCTAAATAGACAGGGCTCAAATACTTAATAGACTGGGTTTCAATACTAAATAGACTGGGTTAAAATATTAAATAGACTGGGTTCTAATGCTGCTTTTGAAACAGTGTTAATGTGCTACTGGCAAAATAAAAATCATATATAAAGTCTTTAAAAAAATTGTCACACGGTACAGATAAATCTCCGACCATGATTTAAATAACTGCAGTGAACACACTGGAAATACAATTTTTTTAATTTTTCTATTTCACCTTTTTACCCTTAAACCTCAATAGTTGAATAGCAGCCAGTGTCAGCCGGCCATGTTAATTATACACAGCTCCATTGTTCAATTATTTCTAGCAGCCTTGCCACAACAACACACTAAATGTCTTCTGTTTAAATCTCGTCATACCTGTCTATATAGGTCATGAACAAACAATTTGCCTCATGTAAATTTTAGTAGGTTTCTTGTTGCAGAAAACACAAAAAACACCATGTGGGATCGTTCATATAATATGCAACGATTAAAAGACTTAAAATATACCCCCCACCCCACCCTCCATTACAACTTAAATTTTTAAATTTTTTTTAGTCCCCACTTTCCCCTTGTTAATGGGTCAACCTCCATTCACCCTCACGCGTTATTATAAATTACGTGCATGTCAGAGAAATATTCTTGGACCATTAGTACATAGGACATTAAATATCTCAATATAAGGACGTTGCATTGTTTAAAACTAGCCTATATATTATAAAATATGATAGTCAAATAGAAAAAAAAAAGTGTCTCCTGAAAGACGACCAGAGATGAGAACATTATGACCTTGACGTTTTATTGACCATGTTTCTTGTGACGTTTTTCTTGTGACTCCTCCTCTTATGGCCCCTCCCCTTATTTTGAGACTTCTTATTTCTGAGTGAGTTATTCTTTTTGTTTCTGCGACAATTTCTTCCGTTCCTCTGGCAGCTTTTCTTATCCCCTCGACGTTTCCTTCTGTGTATGGCGGGGCAACTGCCGAAAAAACTGTTTAAGCGTCTGCTGACTTCATTAGTAACAGTAAACAGAGCATACGTACAATTTTCAAACGGGACCAATAACTCCGGTGGACAGGAATAGCTCAACATTTGCCTCATTTCCTCAATTGTGATATTGAGCTTTATTTTAAAATCGTTGATGTCTTGGAAGGGGACAGCTTTGTTGAAGCTGGCGTTGATACCACTTAATGTGCAGATGTACGGCTTCAAGCTTTCTCTAATATCTCCTGTGTTGTTCTAAAAAGAAAGGAAATAAAAATAAAATGTACAGGAAAATATTCAAAGCACAATATCTGCGGTATAACAATTAACATAGAAAATAATATTCTTTTGAAGATTTTCATAGTTGGTAACAAATTTAAAACAGCACTTAATTTAAGGTTCATCTTAAGAAAGTTCTCAAGGGATGTATAGAACCAGGAAAGTGATAGAATAAATGTGTGCCACTGCCAAAATATTTTTAAATTTCCTTCCACTTCGTTGCTTACTCATAGTAGAAATGTTGCATAGACTACATTTATGAATAGATTTCATAAAAAAAAATATGTGAGGTAAAACAAAAAAAGATGCCAATGAAGTGATGATATTATTATTATGTATCGATTCTAAACAACAAACATGCACTCATCCACAACATATGAAAGTACTCATGGGTTGTGGGTCCATCTCAAAGAAAATAGGCACTTTCTACATCCATACCATGTAGAAGTACTCAATGGATGAGGAGACACCGGAGAGCTAATTGTTACCGACCCTAGGGTAGGGGCGAGGGACTAGAGCACGTAATCTACAGGACATCCCCCAAATGAACCACCTTGAAGTTTACACCTTGAAGTTTACACCTTGAAGTTTACACCTTGAAGTTTACACCTTGAAGTTGTCACTATCGGACTATTTTGTGTAGAAATTTATCAACGGTTGAAAAAGATTCGCTAATTCTTTTGACAATTAGAAAACTTAACGTGATAACATCTACATTTACACTTAACATTATAGCAAAAACTAACATAAGAATTTAACAGTGTGAACATAACAATTAAACAATATGAACATAACAATTTAACAATATGAACATAACAATTAAACAATATGAACATAACAATATTAGCAATATTAACATAACATTTAAACAATATGAACATAATAATTTAACAATATGAACATAACAATTAAACAATATGAACATACCAATTTAACAATATGAACATAACAATTAAACAATATGAACATAAAAATTTAACAGTGTGAACATAACAATTAAACAATATGAACATACCAATTTAACAATATGAACATAACAATTAAACAATATGAACATAACAATTAAACAATATGAACCTAACAATTTAACAGTGTGAACATAACAATTAAACAGTGTGAACATAGCAATCAAACAGTGTGAACATAACAATTTAAAAGTATGGACATACCAATTTAATAGTATGAACGTAACAATTTAACAGTATGAACATAACAATTAAACAGTGTGAACATAACAATTTAAAAGTATGGACATACCAATTTAATAGTATGAACATAACAATTTAACAGCGTGAACATAACAATTTAACAGTATGGACATACCAATTTAATAGTATGAACACAACAATAAAACATTACAACCAAAACCTACAATTTTCGGTGGAAGCATGTCCAGAATGTTCATGGTCAGTGACCTATTTTCCTGAATCAAATAAAATACAAGATATACACTTAGTCAATAATAATAATAATAATTGTCGTCTACTTCAAAATCAAGTTGAATATAAATTGCATTTATTAAGTAATAGAACCAATCAAATTTACCGTGAAGTCTGTTAGTTTCTGTACAGCGCGCATTGTTATTGGAATCGATGAAGAATGTGATTTACAGAATTCACTGGCTTCAGATGAAAAAGAAATTTGCGCTAAGCACGTGACTGCCCAGCTGAACAAAAACCCTCCTGGAAATAAAAGTGAAAATTGTTAATAAATACAATATGCAATCGTTGCTGGGTTAATGAAAAAAAAAATACAGTTAAAAAAATGTTAATAAGCTCATATTATTTTTTTCTGTTAAATTCCCTTGGGCACTTTACCCAAAATAGGAAAAGTATTTGTATATTTCCACATGATGGTTGGTTTGAGAGTGTTAGTACTAAATATCAGCCGTTTGCTTTACTAATGATCCATTGTTCGCTTTTCGATCATTTATATACAGCGAAAGGCGGGAAGTACCACATTATTATTTTATACCTACAGCTAATGACGGAAAGTACCTTGTCTATGTATTGAGTTTCGAGTTCTCTCTGTCTTGATCATCGATGACAGGGGAACGGGGGCGGGAGGGAGGCTGATACCATCTAATGACGAGGGTTTCCCCAATCAGCGTCTGAGACCATCTGAAGAAACGGTGACGAAATTGAACTGTCCGTGTCCTGATAGTGGGAGATGCACACTGTGGTGGTGGTGGTCCGTCGGTCTAATCTACTTGACTGGGTCGGGGAAGACAGTGTGGCAGATAAGAAGATCGGCCATGATAAACATCTCCTATGTGTGAGGAAATAATCTGTTTTGAGAACTGACACGGGGAATTAATTTTGAACAGAGTGGGAGACAAGGGTTGAAACGTATTACTCAATAAAATATATTTAGTTGACTTCTTAGGATATAGATATATATAGATATATTTACTTCGGTACTTGCTAAGACAATGGAGAGAGAGGAGAAATAATTATCACACAATCAAACAGCTATCCATTCACAATTTGTTTTCTGCACTCATTAAATTTCCTGAATGGACATATTATCTTCTAATCTACAGGAAACATTAACACCATGTAGCCTACTTCTACATTAGCGCAATACTCCAACTTTCCCCCACCTTCCCCATCCAAGATTGTTTTTTTTTTTTACACCATTGTGCTCGCTGTTGTTGTTTGTACTACATTTTTCGTCCACCTGTTGAGAAACTGTTTAGTGGAATCCCAGGTGACCGTTGTTGTTTTTTTCACCTGTGACTCACAATGTCCATCAATATCCGTCAACTGACGTTGTTTTGGACCAATAAATAGATTACTTTTATTATGGCAGGAAACTTTTACTGCCCACAGACTCTTACACAGAAATTTTCTTTTAAATTCAGTCCATAACCTATGACGTAAATACACAACTAGTTCAGCTTTGTACTTATCAATGAATGACTAGTTGAGCTTTGTACTTATCAATGAATGACTAGTTTAGCTTTGTACTTATCAATAAATGACTATTTTTCTTATTCAAATTAAATTTCAGTAAACAGTTATTTGCTTTAGAAAACATAGTGTAACCATCTATAAAAAAAACCTTAAGTAATACTTTAACTAACCCGAAAAGTAGGTCTCGAAGTAGGGATAGCAAATACACGGTACACGTAATAAACTTGGCACGCCAGAAAATAAAAAAAAAAATCAACAAAATTATTGTAAAAAATACATAAGACATTTTACTGGATAGCCGGAAACATTTTATTTTTCATTTTTAGCTCGAAAAAATATTAATTTCAATTTACTTTATTTTTGGCACTTTGATGAAATCCTATTTGCCACCCCTGTCGTAAAGCAATGTTTTGTAACAGCTATAAAAGCTTTATATTTTTAGAGATTACTCTAAATTAAAAAAAAAAAAACACACACAGTATTTATTATATCAAAATAATCATTTTAAAATTATTAAATACTAATCATGAGATACATTGTGATTCTCCCTGCTTTTAAATATAACACGAAAGAAGAAGATGTTAATTATAACAATTGTGTTTTGACAGTCTTATAACATATCTAATTTATTTTTTAATCACACAGACAGTCTAACAATATATCTAGCTTACTCTTTCAACCACATCGACAGTCTAACAAAACAATATACCTAGACAGCGAAAATTTTAGTAAAAGATGTTGTATGTAGCATAGATTTGCTGACTGAAGACACATGTAAGTCACAATATTGCAAAACTACCAACAAAACGTTTCAAATGTCAACCTTCTGAGGGTTGGTGGGCCAAACTCTACATACAGTTGTTGGGACAAACTCTACATACAGTTGTTGGGACAAACTCTACATACAGTTGGTGGGACAAACTCTACATACAGTTGGTGGGACAAACTCTACATACAGTTGGTGGGGCAAACTCTACACACAGTTGTTGGGACAAACTCTACACACAGTTGTTGGGACAAACTCTACATACAGTTGGTGGGACAAACTCTACACACAGTTGATGGGCCAAACTCTACACACAGTTGATGGGACAAACTCTACACACAGTTGGTGGGACAAACTCTACATACAGTTGGTGGGACAAACTCTACACACAGTTGTTGGGACAAACTCTACATACAGTTGTTGGGACAAACTCTACATACAGTTGTTGGGACAAACTCTACATACAGTTGTTGGGACAAACTCTACATACAGTTGTTGGGACAAATTCTACACACAGTTGTTGGGACAAACTCTACATACAGTTGGTGGGACAAATTCTACATACAGTTGGTCGGACAAATTCTACATACAGTTGGTCGGACAAATTCTACACACAGTTGTTGGGACAAACTCTACATACAGTTGGTGGGACAAACTCTACATACATATGTTGGTACAAATTCTACACACAGTTGTTGGGACAAACTCTACATAAAGTTGGTGGGACAAACTCTACATACAGTTGGTGGGACAAACTCTACACACAGTTGGTCGGACAAACTCTACATACAGTTGGTGGGACAAACTCTACATACAGTTGGTGGGACAAACTCTACACCCAGTTGGTCGGACAAACTCTACATACAGTTGGTCGGACAAACTCTACATACAGTTGTTGGGACAAACTCTACATACAGTGGGTGGGACAAACTCTACATACAGTTGTTGGGACAAACTCTACATACAGTTGGTGGGACAAACTCTACATACAGTTGGTGGGACAAACTCTACATACAGTTGTTGGGACAAACTCTACATACAGTTGGTGGGACAAACTCTACATACAGTTGGTGGGACAAACTCTACACACAGTTGGTGGGACAAACTCTACATACAGTGGGTGGGACAAACTCTACATACAGTTGGTGGGACAAACTCTACACACAGTTGGTCGGACAAACTCTACATACAGTTGGTGGGACAAACTCTACACACAGTTGGTCGGACAAACTCTACATACAGTTGATGGGACAAACTCTACATACAGTTGTTGGGACAAACTCTACATACAGTTGGTCGGACAAATTCTACATACAGTTGGTCGGACAAATTCTACACACAGTTGTTGGGACAAACTCTACATACAGTTGGTGGGACAAACTCTACATACATATGTTGGTACAAATTCTACACACAGTTGTTGGGACAAACTCTACATAAAGTTGGTGGGACAAACTCTACATACAGTTGGTGGGACAAACTCTACACACAGTTGGTCGGACAAACTCTACATACAGTTGGTGGGACAAACTCTACATACAGTTGGTGGGACAAACTCTACACCCAGTTGGTCGGACAAACTCTACATACAGTTGGTCGGACAAACTCTACATACAGTTGTTGGGACAAACTCTACATACAGTGGGTGGGACAAACTCTACATACAGTTGTTGGGACAAACTCTACATACAGTTGGTGGGACAAACTCTACATACAGTTGGTGGGACAAACTCTACATACAGTTGTTGGGACAAACTCTACATACAGTTGGTGGGACAAACTCTACATACAGTTGGTGGGACAAACTCTACACACAGTTGGTGGGACAAACTCTACATACAGTGGGTGGGACAAACTCTACATACAGTTGGTGGGACAAACTCTACACACAGTTGGTCGGACAAACTCTACATACAGTTGGTGGGACAAACTCTACACACAGTTGATAGGCCAAACTCTACACACAGTTGATTCCACTTTAATTCATTTATTTTATTTAAATATCTTTTTTTCAAAATGGCATGTCCCACGCAATTATTCATAGAACGAACAAATTAGTGAATCGAGGTTACAATGAGTTTATATTTATTTATTAATAATAAATAGCGAAAAAGAGGTGTGAGGTAGATAAAGAGATTTATATGCAGAGTATTTACGAAAACCCTAGTGCAGATCGATAGGGAGAATTTAGCTTTTTTTAAAATTTGCATTACTGTTAAATTAAGGCTCAAATCAAACTTGAAACTCAACAAATGCTCTCTATGACCAGAGTCAAAATTTCACAATTCACTTTATTAATACGTCCCTCAAATGTTTTTTTTTTTCTCCCATTTCTTATTTTCCTGAAAAAAAAATTCACAGTGAAAGCCTGGACTGGCCAATAGTGTGAGGAAGGGTAAAAGCATGCAATAAACAAAGTGCATCGTGTATACCAGTACAGAGTATCATTTTTGTGGACCAAAGATTTCTCTATGACATACTTCTTCACAGTAACCCGGAAGTAATACTATTGCTTAGGCCAGCAAGGTTGCCAGATAATAAAACGACAATTAAAAAAAAAAGACCTTAAGGTTGTTTAAATGTCAAATCTACCAGTTTGTTGTTATACAAATCTAACCCTTTCGACAATGTCATAGACTAGAGTATGTTTAGTTACTTTTAGTATTAATTATTCTTTTGTGATCATAAGATAGCGTGAAGGTAAATCTATGATTCCATTATTGAATTCTGAACCGATGCACGTGTGGTGCGTCCAGAACACGTCTCTGGTCCCCTTGGAGTGCAGAAATCTTAATCTATGAAAGTGAAACCAGCCATAAATGTATTTATTTTTTTCATTTGTACAGAATAATAATCCAGTAAGACGTCAATAAATTTTTATGTCTTTTTAGACCCCCCCCACCCCGCCCTCTTGTCAACAAACTTAACAATTTTTCTTTGTAAAATTACATGATTTATTTAATCCCTCCCCCCCCCTCAATACTTTAAAATACAAACTTATAAAAAGTAAAAAAAAAACATAAATACCCCCCCTCCGAAATATAATGATGAAGAACAAACTTTTACTCCACGTTCTAATTGTAATCATAGAAATCTAATTTTAGTAATATACAGGCCTAATAAAATCAACTTGACTCTTTCCATATATAACAAGTTTTAACAAAAACTAAAACTCATCCCCAACCTTTAAATATTATATGACATTATGCCAGTCATCAATCAACTTTGTATCTACAGTATTGACTATTACTGTAATCAATTTTTATCCGCTATCAAATGAACGTTTACAGATAATTTTAGTAATAATGAAAACGCACTTGCTACGGCACCAGCAAGTCAGAACTCGTATTATTTTTGTCCAAGTACCAGCCATAGATATTGCTCCACACCCTAACCCTTTCCCTATCCCTAACCCTTTCCCTATCCCTAACCCTAATCCTAATCCTAACCCTATATTTAAATATTTTAAAAAATATTTTTTTTAAAATTGCAACTTTTGATGATTATAGGTCAGTGACTTTCATGCGCTAACTTGCTGGTGCCGTAGCCACTGCGTAATGAAAAATAAAAAAAAACTAAATTTTAGAATTAGGCTGCTTTTCCGGTAAGCTCTTTTTTTGTATTTTCTGCCAACGTTTCATTGATCATTGATGTTTACTGACAAATCATAAAGATCATTAATCAAAAGAATGACATAGTTGACGTCAAAAAAAAAATACTTCCACCCCATCCGTATGTCAACAGTTGTCAATCTACTCATACCCCCCCCCCCCCGGATGTTGACGTAATTAATGTACGAGTTCATAGTTGAATTAAAAAAAAAACTACAAAACTTGACGTGGTAATTATTATTCTTTAAAAATATAGCGACATTTTTAGCATTTAAATTCTCAATTAACATTCTTTATATTGCATTTAGACGACATATTCCTCTTCCCAATTTATCGAGAGCACTGAATAGAGATTTTTTCCCCTGTGAACCAGAGTGTAATTGGTGCGCACAGTTTTCATCAAATGAGTCTTTTTTAATAAATGTAAACCCTGAATACATTAACAACAGGCACTTTATTTCTCCTAAAATTAATGTATTTACCTAAACGTGAATTTGGAAAAAACAGAAATTAAAAATGAAAAAAAATATATAAATTGTAACAGATATGTTAATTTGTAGATATTAAAATCAATCTTAAAATATACAAAATTAGGTTAGTTACCAAATGAAAATTTTAAAAACTTATTAGGCTATTGAAGAATCTGTTTGTAATATTTGTTTAATAAAACGTAATCATAATGTGCCCAAAATACAAAAATTACTACTATATAATGTAGCCTTTAGTTAATATATATACTCTCTTGACTCAGCAGCTATTGTAAGATTGGTTTTGTGGAGAAATAGTATAGCCTAAGCTTGATGACGCAATTCGGTAGGCACCGCCCACCGCAGTAGCTGTGGCGTCATTCCGCCATCTTGTGTTGTATTTTATTGTAGATTTTAGTGTATACGTCATTTGGTACAAATCACGTATATTAAAACCGACAGTTGGGAGCACATGGTTTGTTTTATAATCAGTCGAGCTCTGTGCATCATAGGATGCGGATGCATGTTCTAGTAGAGTCTAGCTTTGGGCATCGATGTAGATGGATGCATGTTTACAGTTTGCTATTGTACTCCTCCTGAGTTTACCTTTATGTCAGTTCATGTTCAAGAATTAAATGATTGTTGATGTTACTTCACTGGAGTTAACTTCATGATTTAAGTTGTCTGAATTATTACACCTTCTACAAGTATTATCATTATAAGGACCCGTAACGTTATTTGGCACCTCCGACGGAGTACTCAACATTATAAGAACCCGTAACAGGTTTATTTTACCACAAAGTAAATGGAAGTAAACTATGTAAGAATTATTTAAGACAAGGTTGACTACTATCTCAAGGTCAGACTATCTATCTATCTATCTATCTATCTATCTATCTATCTATCTATCTATCTATCTATCTATCTATCTATCTATCTATCTATCTATCTATCTATCTATCTATCTATCTATCTATCTATCTATCTATCTATCTATCTATCTATCTATCTATCTATCTATCTATCTATCTATATATCTATCTATCTATCTATTTATCTATCTATCTATCGATCGATCGATATATCTATCCCTCTCTTTCTCTCTCTCTCTGTATATATATACATATATGACGTAGTGATTTATAGCATGTGTGCGCTGAGAGGGGCCCCAAAGAGTGAAGTCTGAAAAGGACCCAAGATTAGCTGCTATCAGGGCCGTCGAATGGGACAGTCAGTTTGAAACCTTTACCACTAGATCATGTTACATTATAGCTTCGCTCTTATTCACTAGTTCACTTTTTCACATTGTTTATTGTTGATAAAAAAAATGAAACCATAGAATCAGTGAGTATAAAAATATAATGAGACAAGAAAATACACAATATATATATATATATATATATATATATATATATATATATATATATATATATATATATATATTAGCTGTACCCTGCAAAACCTTTGCATAGAGTCATATCCCCTTAGGCTTGATCGGCAGGCGAGGTTATTTTTTGGTTTCGGGCAGATCCGATTTTTTTTCATGATTGTATTTTAAACTGGAATACTGTTGTATTAATTCTTTACTTTCGATTTAACGCACACTGGAAATGAGTATTATTATATATATATATGATATATAACAGAAGTCCATAATAAAACAGGCTTTCGGCTACAATGATCAACGACAACGAAATAATACACTTCATAAAAACAAGAGCCGTAGATTTTCGATTTTTTAAAATTATTATGCAAAAATATGAGCTCAAAGTACCTGAAGTGTTTGTTTCACATTGCTGTACTGTGATTTCTTGAATCACGTAATGAGTCGTAATGTATAAATATTCATTAATTTAAGACAAACACATCTAAACTTGCATCATCATAGTAGCTAGAGTAAACTTTTTTTTTTCTGCCCAAGTTATCCGTGTTATATAGGTTAGTGATGGCAGGGTATGTTAGTGATGGCAGGGTATGTTCGTGATGGCAGGGTATGTTAGTGATGGTAGGGTATGTTAGTGATGCCAGGGTATATTAGTGATGGCAGGTTATGTTAGTGATGCCAGGGTATATTAGTGATGGCAGAGTATATTAGCGATTGCAGGGTATATTAGTGATGGCAGGTTATGTTAGTGATCGAGAGATAAGTCATGCATGCCTTGTTTTGTAAGTCTAAATAAATTAAAATATCAATTTAAAAATGTGTATAGAAAGAAATTAACTCTTAAAATACGTGTAAATATACGTGTAAATATACTCACATGAAGTCAATTCAGATAGATATAAACGTAAAATGTTGAGTTCCATTTCTTGGTTCTACAGTCTGCATCGATTTGTCGAAGCACCAATTATATCTATTAAATAAATGAACGCTGTTTTATAGTTTATTGTATACATGTACTTACAATAGCAGTGCATTAGTTACATGTACATACAATTGCAATTCATTTGTGGATATAGAAAGTAAAAATTCCCTCTAATCATGTTGAAAAAGAAGTCACCTTGTTCAGCTAAAGATTACATTAGTGCCATTTAGTCAAACATTTTTTACCTAACGTCTTTAAATGGAAGAATTTTTTTAAATATTGCAAATGGCGTGCTACTTTTACTTGTTTTATTGCTGCTCTAGGCTTTTTAAACTATAACCATGTCAAGATAAGAAACAGTGTGCCATGTAAAAAAAAAACCTGTTAGTCTGTGAGTCTGTACAATTCATGTAATAAACCTGTTAGACTGAAGGTCAGTCATGTTATAAAGGGGTGAATGGAAGAACAGTTTAAGTACAATGAAAGAAACTTTGGTCCATTTAATACATATGATACGTAGAGGAATATTAAATGACTTCATTTTTGTTGAGAGTTGATTGTCAAAATTGAACTTCAAAGGCAATAAAAAACAAATTATTACATTGTAGAAAATATGACATGACAATGTGTGCGCTTGTGAACTTTTTTTTCTGACTGTTCCAACAATGAATATTCCATTGAATATTCCAACAATGATTGTTCCAACAGTGAAATTCAAACATTGAATATTTCATCATCGAATGTGGCAAGATTTAATGTTTAGATATCGAAAGTTTAAACTTGAATGTTCCAACATAAAATGTTCCAATATGAGTGTTCCAATATCTAATGTTCCAATATGAGTGTTCCAGTATCTATTGTTTCTAACATAAAATGTTACATCAAATTTTTTGAGTTTATACGTGTATATGCCTTCTATTATCGTATGTTTCAACTGGAATGTTCCAATATCGAATGTCGCAAGATTTGATGTTCGAAGAATTTCTGTTCCAAGAACAAATGTTCCAACAACTAAAGTTCCAACATCAAATGCTCCAACATCAAATGCTCCAACATTAAATGTTCCAACATCAAATGCTCCAACAACAAATGCTCCAACAACGAATGTTCCAATATCAAATGTTCTAATATCAAATGTTCCATTATCGAATGTTTCAGTTTGAATGTTCCAACATCAAATTTTTTTAACATCAAATGAGCCAAGATTGTTGTATGCTCCTTAATCGACTCTTTCAACTTGAATGTTCCAAGGTTGTTGTATTGTCCATTATCGAATGTTTCAACTTTAATGTTCCATTATCAATTGTTTTAATATCGAATGTTCCAAAATTGAATGTTCCATTATACAATGTTTCAACTTGAAAATTCCAACATCAAATGTTTTAACATCAAATGTTCCAACATCAAATGAACCAAGGTTGTTGTATGTTCCATTATCGAAAGTTTCAACATCATCTATTGTTTTAAGCAGTGTCGAACCTAAGGATTCGGGGGCCCGGGGGACTTGGCCATGACATGAGATAATGTACTTAATATTAAATAGAAAAAAATATTTTGGGGGCCCTCCTCAAGCTGGATCCCGGGGGTGGGACTTATGAATTTGGACCCCCTCCTCACCCCAGATACGTCTCTGGTTTTAAGATCGAATGTTCCAAGATTATATGTTCCATTATCGAATGTTCCATCAGTGAATGTTCCAATATCAAATGTTTCAGCATTAAATGTTCAACAATCAAATGTTCAAGATTAAAACAAACTTAAATTTTCCAAAAAAAAAAAAATAATAAAATGTTCAAACATTGAATATTCAAACTTAATTGTTCCAACATCAAAAGTTTCAACAGTGCATGTTCCAGCATAAATGAAGGAAAGTTCTATGTATTTAATCTATATGATACATGTGAAAATGTTACATAACCTCATTTTTTGGCGGTTATTTTTAAATTTAATACAAGCAGAATTAAATATAATAATAAAGAACTCCACCTGCATTGACTTTTTTCTTTTTATGTTGCACAAGAAAAAAATCTATTTAGTCATTGTACAATTTAGGGTTTTATAAATTTGGTCACTGTACAATGTAGGATTTGTTACATTAATTTAGTCACTGTGCAGGTTTTGATATATTAAGGCACTGTTCAAATTAGAGTTTGATACGTTTAGTCACTGTGGAATTTAGAGTTTGATACATTTAGTCACTGTGGAATTTAGAGTTTGATACATTTAGTCACTGTGGAATTTAGAGTTTGATACATTTAGTCACTGTGGAATTTAGAGTTTGATACATTTAATCACTGTGGAATTTAGGGTTTGATACATTAATTAAGTCACTGTGCAAAGTAGGTTTTGATATATATATATATATATATATATATATATATATATATATATATATATATATATATATCACTGGGCCATTTAGGTTTGATACATTTAGTCACTGTGCAATATAGGGTTTGATATATAGAAAGTCATTGTGCAATATAGGTTTTTGATATATAGTAAGTCACTGTGCAATTTAGGGTTTGATACATTTAGTCACTATAAAATTTAGGACTGAATACATTTATTTTTTACAGTAAGCGTTGTTTATTTTTTATTGCATTTAAACTGTTATCGCCCGCCTCCCCCCATCCTTCCACCCTCCTCTCAAGCTGTACTTATCAACGAACAATAGTGAGTTGGTTTTTCTCACTCTTTGTTCATTGATTTCATTTTCTCTCTGATTGATTGCAGATATTAACTGACTTGAATAACACTTACAACTTATTAAATGCACTCAAAAGTATGGCATAGCTTCTTCTGTCATATAATGTTTATTGCTTACATTTTAGTAGTTTTACAGAAAAATGTAATGTTTATTGCCTACATTTTAGTCGTTTTACAGTAATATGCAATGTTTATGCATATATTAAAGTAAGAGAAAATATCTAATTTTGCCTTTTTTTCTGTCGACTAGTATATTTGATATATCACGAAAAGAAAGAAAAATATTGATGAAAAAACACAAAAAAACAAACATTATTTTGCATATTTATTTACATCATTATTTACTAGTTTAAAGTGTGACATTTAAGAAAAGACTAGAAATGTTTGTAAGAGAGCATAACAAATATTACATTTGCTCGATATTCAACGATTTCATACTTGTCAACAAATATCAAAACATAGACTTACGACAAGAATAAAAATAGTACAGAACATGTAAAACTTCTCGGATATTGATAACAGCTTATTACCAAACATAATCTTTTTTTAATCTTCATATTAATGAGAATGAAATTTGTATATATATATATATATATATATATATATATATATATATATATATATATATATATATGTGTGTGTGTGTGTGTGTGTGTGAGGTCATGAGGTTAAATAAATAAGAACTTGCTTGGATTGTCGAAATCTTTACTGTTTCCTATTTTCTTATATTAAAAAAAATCATTTCTTGAATAAAATAATTTACGATTAATGAGATGGTAAAATCTAAGACATTGGTAATCTCCATTTCTATTACCATATGTGTACCATGTATGTACCTTTAACGCTAATACTTTGACTTGCCCAAAAAATAAAAAAAAGGCGGGATAATCCTAATAATGTGTTCATTATACCCTTCCGCACATTAGGCTACACCGTAAGCCAGTAAAGTGCCTTCCTGATGGAGTTTGAAGAAAGTGGAGTAGTTGGTTCAGTTTGACAGCGACGTGGTAGATCCTGTTGTTTGTAGAGATCAGTGACAAGGGAGGGTCCTCCACGGGTACCTGCGGAGTTGTGTGGCCGGCCGTCAATGTGCTGCCCAGTAAACTGACTAGTTTGTCCATGGTTCTCCTGACCTCGTCGCCCGCGTCACTGTTGAATTCATTTCTAGCGTTATTCAGTTCGCTAAGTTTCGCACAGTAGACAGCAAATGCTGGCAGAAGTTGCCCCTGATTTCGCTGTTTTAAATATTTAAAAAAAATATGTAACTTTATGTATGTCTATGTTACTGTCAATGTTTGCTTACCGGCCGATGTGCAACCAGCCAATGTCGAAGTGACGATATGAACAGTATCGTATGAAAGAAATAACATCAAATCATAACATTTGAAGGTAAGAAAATAATAAAACAAGATACATTCATTATTTATAAATTAAAAAACACTGAGATTTTCTATGTTTATTTAAATATGCTAATTACAAGCTACTTACAACTTCTGTCGACAGATAACTGAAAGCTTGGCTGTCCAGTGTGTAAGAAAACGGTGACTGTAAAGAAAACAACAGACATTTAATTATTAGCCACATAAACAAGGCACAACATGGGACTTACAAAAAATTGAGATAAGTTTCACGTTGTTGGAATTTTGAATCCATGTTATCCATGTTAAAAATGGAGCTTTTCCTTTTTTTTTAAATAATAATAATAAATAAAACTAATTAAAGAGAACAACTCTTTAGTGAGTGTTTTTGGATTCAAATACTTTATTTTTTTTCTCCTAAAACTACAGATATTTACGTCCAAAATCTTTTTGAAAGAAGATGTTCTTTAGAGGCTCAGAAGCAAATAAATTTCTGTATATGGTTTATATATATATATATATATATATATATATATATATATATATATATATATATATATATAAATTGATTGTCATAATTTAGCCACTGTGTGTCTCCCTAATCAATTGACTTGGACAGATCAAAACTTTAACTCACCAAGTAATCCGTTAGTCTTGTACTTTTACAATGGATTCGTCGTAAATTGTTGCAGATGGCTGCTGTTGATACACTTATAGACATACATATGTACGCACAAACTGTAATAAGTGAATAGGAATTGATAAAAAGTGAATTAATAAAATCTAATAGAAATGTTAAATGATTTTGCAACAATGACATTCCTTAAAGTCAATTTCAGGAAATGTTTCTGTAAATTAGGCAGCTTAACATATTTTGTTTCTTTAGATTTAAGATCTCTGTGAATAGTGAAATATGCAATTTAGAGATGTGATTTTGACCACATCTGTACTTCTCAAAACACGTTTTCTTATTAGCGGGTGCTTTTTAGCGCACAGTCAAGATTTGTCATTTATGGAGGAATTAAGCTTAGAAGGATGAAACAAATTAATGATGTTTTGTTGTTAGTTCTAGCACTAGCGCCTCTTTAAAATGAATTAAATCTTATTTCAAACAATCTTTTATTTTGTTGTGTCTCTGCCGCGTTACTTACCATATATTCGTGAAATGTTTATCAAAAAGAATGTTTATTTTCTGATTAAAAGAATTAAAGAAACATTTAAGGAGCTACAAACCAGAATAGTTTTAAGTACTGACCAAGCAATGTGCAAGTAAGAGCATAAGTATACATGTTTTTAAAATTGCAAGTAAGACTACGAGTACGAAGTACCCAAGGTACAAGTACAAATACTAGGTGAAACAAGTAATACTACGAGTACAAAGTACCCAAGGTACAAGTACAAGTATTAGGTGAAACAAGTATCGATTACCACATCTCTGGTAAAATCTGAATTAAAAAACATATTGTATTCAAGGTTATTACAAAAGTTATATTTGCTTTTTAAAAATAAAAACTCTGCACCCTTAAACAAAAATCTTTTTTTTTCAGATTTTCAAGCAGAAAAGACTATAAACTGTATACGTTCTATTTATTTCTCTCTTAGGTTTAAAAACTTTTTTAATTCACCCTAACAAAAACAGTAAAGTACCTAGCCAAAGTATCAAAACATTTGTATGCTTCATTTTTACTTTTAACTTCAAGATTGATCGATTGATTTTGATGATTGACCATCTTTGGAGAGTTGATGTTACATTTATACTATTGCTATGAAAGTGATCATCACGGAAAATCCTCAAAGAACATTTCGCCCAACACCTGAGATATGAATAGCACCAAACACTGAAGCTTTGAAATGACTTTTTAATGAGCCGCCAAGAACGGCATTGAAAAGAAAGATTCTAATAGTTAGTGAAAGGAGATTTCCAAGACAGCTGACAAAAGACTGCAGTGTTTTTTCTAACTGCTAGCACAATTAATATATTCAAAAAAAAAAAAACAACAACTAAAATATTGCCTCATCGAGCTGGTTTTTAGTTGAGGAATCATAGCACACAATATTTTCATTCATCATAATTTATTTTAACAAAATGTATACAAGCGTAACGAATTTGAGTAAAATATTTTCCAATTTCTATATTCATTTTCATACTTTCATTCGCAAATAAACTTAAGTAAAAATTTTCCCCTTTCTTTAAAGAAAAACAATGGTTTAACTTTTTTTTTTTTGTATCAGCTTAAAGGATTTCATAAATTTAAACACAAATTAAAAATCTTTTCACTTTATATAAATATAAAATTTTGTTTCGTGAATGAAAGAGAAGTTGAAAAATAATCAATAAACAGTTAATTGCATATACCAAAAAGTAAATTTAAACTTTTAGGCATTGAAAAGGTTGCAATGATTATGTCTTTTTTGTAAAGCTTTTAATTAGTATCTGTTGCTGCATTACTTTGTGTGTCAGCAAATTTTGCAACTAAATTTCGGAATCGTCGTAATTAAGTGAGAAAACTAAAGTATGTCAATTAGACAAAAATACTGCATGATAATTAACTATTATAATAATTTTATAATTTCGTATCTGTCTATTAACATCCTGAAGAATTAAGAATTTAATTGTTTGTTACTATACTTTACTTTCCACTGCATTTATTTTAAAAAGTTAGTAAACATTTTGTTTTAATTGCTAATAACTAGATAAACTCTTTACAATAATATTTAACAAAATTTATGATAGGTTTTAGTTTTTTTTAAATTTAAAACTTAAGCATTGCTATTTAGCTCTCTGGCCAGGCAAACACAATGAGGTGAAGATCAAATATTGGTATTTTGACACTAATGGTTCGTTTTACAATATATCATTCTAGTCTATCCACACAACCCCTTTACATGCCGAGGTTATAGAAACTGATGAATTCTACACTTCATCTGCCCCGATGGCCCGTTAGGGCTAAGGGAACTTTACAGTTTACAAAATCTAAATGCCAAGAATGGAATGGTTGTCTGATATATATGTATCATTCATTAAATACTTTATCCGACAACATGTGTGTGTGTGTGTGTAGATAACTATGACTTTAATATAACGCAACGTATTTTTTTACAGTGACCATAAAAACATTACCATCAGAGTATTTCTTTGGTTTAATCTGCATAGTAAAATGTTGTTACAGTTTAACCTGTATAGTAAAATGTTGTGATAGTTTAACCTGTATAGTAAAATGTTGTTACAGTTTAACCTGTATAGTAAAATGTTACAGTTTAACCTGTATAGTAAAATGTTGTTACAGTTTCACCTGTATAGTAAAATGTTGTTACAGTTTAACCTGCATAGTAAAATGTTGTTACAGTTTAACCTGTATAGTAAAATGTTGTGATAGTTTAACCTGTATAGTTGTCACGTAGGTTTTAATGTTTTATGTATGATGTTTTGTGGAGGCGTTTACTGCAAGCCATTTTCTCTCACATTCAATTAAAGTAGCTAAGTCAATTACGATTCATATACTTTTTTTTTTTACTTCACACAAAGATAAATCATGAACACAATAATTCATATCTAACTGGTTCTACACTGTCCCGAAAGATGTGTAGACTAATAAAGTGATATATATATCCAAACACATCTGCATAATAATATACGTATTTGTCTATCCTTCAAGTCACATTAACCAACTTCTGTTAACAACCTTATAACACACTGTTCCCGACCGCATACTCTATTGTCCTCTTCTCGGCCCCAGACTAAACTTCTCAACTGTCCTCTCTGCCCACTACTCCCTATTTGTCCTTGGTCTCCCTTCGGTCTGCCTGAAAACTAACATCTCATTACATGCAGTGATCAAGCCATCCCATGATTCTAAGACCCCCAACTCTTCTGATTGGCCCTTGTACCCCTTTCTAACTCATTTACATAATCAGGACTCTTTTTCCAACCTAGTGATTGGTGCAGCCAAATACCCATTCTAAGGTCAGCATCCCTTTGTTACCTGCAAACTAAGTTTACTGTTACCCACAGCTAAGGTCACTGACTTGTATCAGCTTGATACAAAGAAAGTTCGCTGTCCAGCTTTGGCTTAGGAGACTGTGGTGCTCCCCCTTGACACCTTAGACAAAGGCTAATGTCTTTTGGATCTAATTTTCCTTCCAGGGTCAGTGGAAATTTTATAGTATACGACTTACTCGCCATTTTTTTTCTTGAGGAACTCTATATATAAATGATCTTTCTTGATTAACCATTCTCAGCAATATGTCTAGAGAAGTGTACACGTCGTCTTTGGGGATTTAATTGCTGAAATGTTATCTTATTATCAAAAAAAAAAAAATAAACTGTGGGGAAGGGCTGGCCGTTGACCTCCCCCCCCTCCCTCATCCCTTCATTTCTCCTTTGACCGTCCTGTGCCCCATGGCAATGTTATGATTGGCATGAGGCCTGCCTGGACCAAAGCTGCTCACATAGGGATGTGATTCTCATCGATCTCAAGTGTGACCAATACAGTCCCCCCCCCCGTTTGATGTTTCAGATTTCAATACATGCCGCCCTTGTTACAATACATACCGCCCTTGATACAATCCATGCCGCCCTTGTTACAATACATGACGCCCTTGTTACAATACATGACGCCCTTGTTACAATACATGTCGCCCTTGTTACAATACATGTCGCCCTTGTTATAATACATGACGCCCTTGTTACAATACATGTCGCCCTTGTTACAATACATGTCGCCCTTGTTACAATACATGACGCCCTTGTTACAATACATGACGCCCTTGTTACAATACATGTCGCCCTTGTTACAATACATGTCGCCCTTGTTACAATACATGTCGCTCAAGGAATACAAAGATAATTTATTGTTTATCAGACATAAAATAAGTGAACATTCTAATAGAATCTCTAGATTCTCGCTGAAAGACTCCAGGTCCTGGTATAAGCCCCAAACATCACTCTCCTTAAAAATGGGAACCTGACATTAGTTATGAAGGCATGCATGTTATGATACACCTTCATATGTTGCCCGTGTATGTTATGATACACCTTCATATGTTGCCCGTGTATGTTATGATACACCTTCATATGTTGCCCGTGTATGTTATGATACACCTTCATATGTTGCCCGTGTATGTTATGATACACCTTCATATGTTGCCCGTGTATGTTATGATACACCTTCATATGTTGCCCGTGTATGTTATGATACACCTTCATATGTTGCCCGTGTATGTTATGATACACCTTCATATGTTGCCCGTGTATGTTATGATACACCTTCATATGTTGCCCGTGGTGCCAGGCCCGTAGCCAGGAATATTGGTTTGGGGGGGGGGCCGAAGACATTTTCGGGGGGGGGGGCGAAGAAATTTTTTTCGGGGGGGGGGGCCGAAAAAATTATCGGGTCGGATCTAGACAACTTTGACCGGGGGGGGGGGGCAAAACTGTTTTCATTGTTGAAAATTGATCTTAGAACAAAACATATTTCGATAATTTAATGATGTATTACCTAAACTTGCGATAACGGGGGGGGGCATGGGCCCCCGGCCCCTCCCCCTAAATCTGCCCCTGGTGGGGTAGAAGAAATGTTCGGGGGGGGGGCGAAAATGTAGGCGCGAAGCGCCGAAAGCTTGCGAACGGAGAGGAGGGGTTTGGGGAGGGGATCTCAGTGAGTCCCCTCCCCAAGAAATTTTTTGCAGATCCATATCTGGAATGGTGCATTTTAGTACCGATTGTTTAGCTATTAATTAGAAATATATAATTTTAACTACGTTTTAATAATGCATGGCATGTTGCAGTTTTGTTAAAAATTATTCAAATAGTAAAGAGTTTTAATGATAAAAATTTATTGAGGCTGAGCAATTTCTGATTCCTGTTATAAATATATTGACCATTTGTTCTGCTACACATTTGTTACATAATAGATACCTGATTTATATTATTATGCTGTGTGTTTAACGTACAACGCGGTAAGAACGACAAAGATGCATGAATAAAGCTTAGCTATTTGTGTGATATTTTTTATAAAATATTGAAAACAAAGAAGAGATCTATCAACAAAAGCAGTCGCAATTATTCAATTTAAAATAAAATTAATTCTGCTAAAAAGAAAATTTGCAAATTAAATAACATCACTCAGAAATCACGGAGTTTGTACTTTATTATTTTATTATACATATGTATAAAAATGAAGTCAGAAGCCAATGTTATTTTATTAACTTATTTAAGTTGCTAGTTGTCCTCAGAAGATATCAATATATAAAACTATTACAAGGTTGCGAACAGGCCCATTGACAGAAATTTCGGACCCCTGGGCTGATATTAATATTTAAAAGTTGATTGGCCAGCTCACTCCGGGTCCCTAAAACTCGCCGGGCCCCTGGGCATTGGCCCCCCTGCCCCCCCCACTCGTCGGCACTTGTTGCGAACTTATATTATTATACCTTTCAAATTTGCAAACTTCGTGGTTTAGCCAACCCCGTAGCCAAGGAGGGCACTGGGGGGGGCGTGCCCCCCGCTAGGTGTAGAGTGCCCCCCCCACTTAAAAAAGAAGAAAAAGAGGAAAAAATAAAGAAAAAGTAAAGGTGCCCCTTGCTGGGTATTGGTGCCTCCCTGCTTACTTTGACCTGGCTACGGGCCTGGGTTTAGCACTGAATTTACCTAAAAATGCTTCAGCATTCAGATTGTCTGTTAAATCTTTTTCAAATGCAAGCAGGAAAAGATTGCTTAGACGCGTTTGTAACATTGATCTGCGATATGGGGTGAGCATTCGTGTGAGGGTTGAGAAACTGCTCTCTCACACGGCTGTTGAAGCACCAAATGCCAATGCTGCCCAAAATACCCAGAAGTGAACTTCAATAAGATTCAATCTTTTATGCCCAAAAATTACATAAGCTATATATGTAAGTATATATAAATAGCCTGAATGATTGCCAAAATATAAACTTTTAAGTTTTTTATTATTATTGATTTATTAAACAAAATGAATGATGTTTTATAGCCGTCATTATTAAAATTTTGTCAAAAAATTCAAATTATTCACGGGGGGGCTCAGATCATGCACGGGGGGGCTCAGCCCCCCCTAGCCCCCCTCTGGCTAAGGGCCTGGTGGTGCCTCCATGGACATTGTACTCCAGCCTATGATGGTGATGAAAGAGGGGGGGGGTTTGTTTTAATGTCCCATTAGTAGTTGATAAAATGCCTCTCGTTCCCCGCTCCTCTGTTCGTCTACATCAGTGAATCTAAAATACTGGCCCGCGGGCCAAATTTGGCCCTTTATGATAATTTTTTGGCCCCCACAAGTTTAAAAATAATAACATCTCATCATATACATACATATATACAAATTATATTTTTGGCCCCTCCAAATGTTTTTGGCAGACAATAATGGCCCACAAAAAAAAAAAGGTTTAGCATCACTGGTCTACATCAATGACGTTTACATGTAGTTCCTATTATTGCATTTAAACCTTCCATCTACTCTAATTCCATCTGTTAAATTTAAGAATCCACTGTGGCCCGCAGTTTCAAAGCTTTTTCCACCCTTGGATGTTGGGACGTGAAACATTGATATATTTAACTTTAATAAAACAATGTTATTAGTTGCAATTTTTTCATCTGAAATATCCTATTAGCTTGATGTATGTTTGTGTTGTATTTACCATTCAGCGGCGTAATAACGACAAACCTCAAAAGACGGTTTAATAATACAGCAAAAAAAAGAAGGGCTAAGTTCTAGGGGAAATTAGGCTAATGTTTATTATGGAAAATTTAAGTAACTTAAAATTTAAGTGGTAATAGTGAAGTTTATTGAAGTATTAATAATGTGTAATTGAAAATATGAGTTTTACTTTATTGTAAGTGTTTTCCCGGAATGGTTTTTTTTTCTTTCAAACGTATCCTTAAAATGTAAACAAAATGAATACAACGGATCGGTTAAACAAATATCGCTGCTCTTAAAAAAGTAATAATAATAATAATGAAGTTAATAATAAATAAATAAAATTCAACATTCTTTGTTTTTATTTTTTTGCTTCATTTTTATTGAAACAACAAAATGATTATTATAGTTCTCTTACTATTAAGGTCGCCATTTATATTTTAACTTATATAACGTTTAGATTCGATTAATTAAGTAAAAAAGATACTCCACTTCAACTGATGATTAGTTTGTTTTTTCTTGCCCGTTGCCACTGTAATTGTGTTATACTTTAACAGTATTTATTCTTTAGGTTATGGTTGGGTAAGTTCAGCCCCGTAGCGTGAAAATTTTACAGCCGGGGCCAGGCATTCTACAGCAGGGGGCAGGCAATAGCAGGGGGGCGGGTAATACATTTTACTAAGTAGAACAAATAATCAGGGGGGACAGACGCAGGGGGGCCCGGTCCCCCTCCCCCCCCCCGCACGCTACGGGCCTGGGTAAGTTTACCCTGGGCAAAAATACCTGCCGTGACCTTGATGTCATGACATGTTTATTCCGTCATCACAATATGTGTTTATTATGGACTCACAGCGTATCCCGCATGAACAGTCCCCCCTCCCTCCCCGCATCACACCCCCCCTCAACACATCACATCTATGGCGTTTACATTTAATTAATATTATGTTGTATAAACACTCCACCCCTTTTGGTCTTACAGTCACTTCATTCAATTAAAGAGCCCGCTGTGGCCCCCATTAAGCCTAAACCTGCCCCAGATGGTTGACCAATAAGAACTGTACTGTTGGTACGATGACCATTTTTCCTGTACTGTGGGGGGGGGGGGACGTTTTTGAGCAGGTTGAGAAAAGCGGATTTGAGCACAAGATCTCCACCTAAACTTTGTCAAATAATTGAGACAAAAAAAAAACAAGCTGCGAGTGATTAAAAATAAGTGAGTTGAACTGAGATCTAAAAATAGCTTCTGATGAAACTTTGGTCCATTTCCTGTTTAACTTGGTTCACCACCTGCGATGATTAAATTATTTTTTTTTTATTTTATTTCCGCTTCAACATTTCCTTCCTCACTTCCCATGAACCACCGGCTATAAGTCGACTCACTGAAAATGTATGCTCGATACCGTTACAATAGTTGGACATTTGTCAATTATTGACAGTTGTGGACAAATATGTTAGACAAAAATTCACACATATATTGAGGTATGCCCCCCCTCTCTCCCCTCATTCACTTTTCTCTCTCTCTCACACATACAAACACAAGGGTCAACGAAATGGGCTCCAAGCCTTTGTTTCAATTAATGTAAAGGAAACATGTTTATTTGTTCTGTCTGAAACTAAAATAACATCGCAAATTAACAAAAAAAAAATAATAATGCCAGATATATATTTAGCATGACACAGTTGTATGTTTATTAGTGTCTATTTCTATGTAGTTATGGAATGTGAATGTAAAACCCGAAACCTCCATCTCGTGACAGAGAACAAGAGGCATTGTCTACTATGTCACATATCTTACAACGCCGACAATGACGGGGGTTACCTTCTGTCATTCCAAACAATTATTGTGCGTGTTGTGATCATACAAGATCCTCTTGCACTGCTGTCTATGAAACGAACCACTGAATGGCTAAAAAACGTTGTTGTTTTTGTTGCTTGTATTATACAGCCAATGGGACCGTAAGGATCTCCTTATTTGTGGGCGTTGGCTCCACAGCAAAATATTTGCCTTTCGTTTAATATGAACGCCCCCAATCTCTTCCCCACCCCCCCCCCCAGCCTCACTTCACGTTTATCTGATATATTTGTTTTAATTTGGACAAATCAATTAGCTCGTCTCAAGTGTGTTCAATTATGTTTGTTTAATTTTAATTTTTTTTTTGTAATTAAAAATAAAAAAGCATGTTACTCATCGAGATCTTATCCACAACTGAATTAGATTTGTGCGGGACGATCTGTTCAAGTGGTCTACACTCATTCTGTTTCGTTTCATTTTATATCGACAATCTCCGATGATTCAAACTTTGAATGGATTGTCCACAGTTGAACGTAGCCATCGGAGATTTCCTTTCGTAGCTATTCGGATCCTCAACGGCTTCATACTTTATAGGAATTGAGGCAGAAAAAGCCCCCCCCCTTTTTGGATAGCAAGGGGCCAGTATTCCCTCTAAGATGATAGCGTGAGCGCGCATACTACTCGCACACAAACATTACAACAGAGCGCACAAATGTTTTGTCAAGTAGGCCTGTGTTATGTTTAGAAGGCCGATGTTTTATTTAATAAGCCGATGTTTTATTTAGTAGGCCTATGTTTTAATTAATAGCTATATATTTTGTTAATTAGGCCTAAACACCTCTTTGCAATGCACACGTTTTAAATCTTCATCGACAGTATTCAGAATAGCCTTCATAAAATGACGATGCATTTTTTTTTTAATTTCATTAAAAATTTGAGTTTATCCGTTCCTTAGCAACGCCATAATGAAGGATTGTATCTCTAGCACAATGTTCAGCCATCTTTACTCCCCCAACTATTGTCAAGTACCCGCATGTAAGCTGTAGGGAACCTGTATGCCCTAAGGATGGCAGTCGAGCTCTCTACATATTAATATTATTTACATGGCATTTCAATATAACAGTTTGTTTTATTAAATTTCATACATACATTTTAGAATCTCTCTTTCTTTATCTCCCCCCCCCTTTTTTTTGCTAGACAATAACGTTGAATAAAGTCATGTTTGGTCGCCCACAAGTTGATGCAGCCTGTAAAGGTGGGGGGGGGGGGGGAGGGGGGAAGAAAGATCCCCATCGTGTATTGCAGTGTTTCTCAAACTTTCGACATCGGTGTACTCCATTTTTATTTTCGTAATATTGAGATTGAGTAAAAAAAAAAAAAACTAAATTTGCACACACACTGTTTCTACGGTCATAGTTTCCCCTCATTCCATTGTTTTCATTTTAGCCGTGCATTTTTGCCCAATGTTCTCAACCCGTTGCATCGCGTACCCCCGCCAAACTCTTCGCATAACCCCTGGGGTACGCGTACAGCTGTTTTGGAAACACTGAGATACTTTAATCTCTATAGTAGATGCAACCCGAACTCTTGTCGGGTAAAAAAAATCTGCTATCGAAATTTCTTATCAAGTGGTGGGTGTGTGTGGGAGACCAGTTGCTGGAGATTATCAGGTGCCCCAAGATTAACTGGGGACAGCCCTGCCCCAGGCAATGAATTAAATTCTTCAAGAAAAGCGTTAAACTTAGAACTCATAAATACTTATCTATGGGTTAATTTAGTGCAATTTTTTTTTCAAAACGCGTTTTTCGCTAAGTAGTTTTATTTTTAGATCATATAAATAATAGTCATTTGTGTGACCCAAGTTCAACTGTGAACTTACGTGGGTTAAAATAAACCACATGTCTATCAATACATAAACTAGAATACTTTCAATCCTGTTTTTTTTATTATAAGTTTCTCATGGTGGTCTTCCCGAGATAATATATCCCACATAGTTCTATTTATAATTCGTTTGAATGTAGAGAGAAACTCTCTCTCTCTCTTAATGTAGGTTAAAGTTCTGGGAAACCCCGGAACTAAATATTTAAAACGAGGCTGGTTGTTTACTACATGTGCATGTAACCCATTCATGCACTGATTCTGAACGATGGTGTTTTCCAAGAAAATAGTGGTAAGCGAAAAAATAAGAGGTGACGCCTTGAGTTGAAGGTCAAGGACTTTTTTCAAGTATTCCAATGATCCTTTAGCGCGTGCAATTGCATATCAACTTAAATACTTATTGCATAATTTATTACTACCATATATTTTTTTTCGGTTTGTCAACAAGTAATTGATGACTTTATTTGATTATTAAAAATAACGAAATGCATTAAATGTTCAAAATTATTATTATTATTTTAAAATATATTTCCTCGAGGTTATCTATTCTAACGGTTAAATTTCATAATATTCATTTCAATATTTTCAAATGTAGTTGTTGTTCTATAATTAAATAATGTCATAAACACTCATAAAAATATAATCAACAAATTTTATTTTATTTTTTGTTTATTCATTTACTTTATTTCACTATTATTTTTTAAAGAATTTTTATGAATGATATCTTAGCGAACAGTAAGTGAAATTTAAAAAAAAAATTACAAATAATTGGCAATAAAAAAAACAGGGGGGAAATAGAAGAAACTGTAAAGTAGAAAAGTTCATCAAAAACATTTTTAGTTGAAATAGAAATTGAATGAAAAAAATATCAACGAAACAGTGACGCAATAAAATTTGTCAACAGTTTCATAATAGACATCTGATTGTGTAGCAACTCGACTTGTATACAAAGGAATAATATAGAAGATACTTTTTTTTTTTATTAACAGTTATATCCCTTTGACGTAGCTGATTTTTTTTCGTTTAAATTAATTTTCCCAGAAAATGAAGGATGAATTATGGGCCAATTAACACCCTTGATTTTTAATAGCACGAAATTGAACGACTAGCAGAATCCAGACTTTCGAGTTACGCAATAACCTACACTTTTTTACGCCCCCTGCACGATACTAGGTTTATTTTAATTTTCTGTCTCTATTGATGGTAATAAAGTACTTAAACAACTAACAAAATAATTAAAATAGTAAACGAAACTTTGGAAAAGGTGTATTTTAAGTGAAAAAAAAAATATTTAAAAAATTACTCAATCTGTTTAATATTGTTTATGATTTTAAATTTAAAGTGTATCTGATTTAGAACATGTATAATTCAAATTGGGGGCCCAACTATAATGGGGGGCCAATTACAATGGGGGCCCAACGGGACGACGTATTGAGTAAAGCGTTTTATCGTTCTCTCGCCAGCTGATATTGCAATAAACATTTTTTGAAATCAGTACAGATACATATACTATGACGCTCACTGGATTGTACATATGATTATTTATTGGTTGAATTAAGAGTTCAGGGTTAAATCTTTGGTGGTAGAAAAAAGGTCACAAATACATGTCACACTCTTTACAACTTATATTGACCCAGGTTAGGGAAGTTTTGGGAATGTACAAATAGATGTATTAACGTTTGTTTCAAGAGTAGGGGAGATCACCTACATGCAGGGCCGCTTTATCAACTAGGCACAGAAGCACTGTGCCTAGGGCCTACGGACTTTTCAAGGGCCTACGAAAGCCAGAACATAAAGTGAAAACAAGCTCAGAATGCCAATAAAATTGTATAATGTTTGTATTAAAGTAACTATATATATATAACCGTGTGAGATAAGCACCAGAGCAAGTCAAGCTGCAGTGCCGTAGATCTGTAAATTACAGTATGTTAACTTTTCAGCACTTTTTCTTAGCAAAGTCACATATGACGTCCTCAAAGTTTATTTAGATTTCAAATCGCAAAGAAGTGCGGATGCATTCTTGAAAAATATTTAAAATGAAGTCGGGGAGGGCCTACGATTTTGAAAGTGCCTAGGGCCTACGATCAGTGGCACCGAGAGCCAACGCGGGCCCCAGGGCAGGACATCATTGCGGGCCCCTTAATAAACAATGAGTCGTGAAAAAATTGACATGGTCGGGGCTACCTGGCCCCCTTTATGCCCCCTTACAGATGCGGGCCCCCTGGCAATGACCCCCTGCCCCCTCTCGGCGGCCCTGCCTACGATGACCTTAAAACGGCCCTGCCTACATGTCAATTAACTTTCCTTGACGAATAGCTTAATCGCTAAACTTAATTAAATTAATAAATCTATGATCTTGTCTTCCACACCTACATCGTAGTAACAAATTTGTGAGAACCCCTGTTCATGCCAGTCCTCCACACTCACACTAAACTGGAT
>JAGDYQ010000013.1:6248921-6264575 GCA_021962125.1 Bulinus truncatus | reverse complement strand
ATATATATATATATATATATATATATATATATGTATGTATATATATATATATATATATATATATACAGGGGCCGTAGCCGGGGGGCTGCAGCCCCCCCCCCAATTAATTATAAAAATCAAATTTTATTATAAAAAATACTTCTTTATCATTGTGTTCCAATTTTTTCTTATATAAAACTCTCCGCACAGCCCCTTCCCCCAAAAAACAAAATCCTGGCTACGGCCTTGTATATATATATATATATGTTGATTTTTAAAATAATTAAACTTCCTATTCTTGCTGCACACCCTATTGCTTAATTTGACTTGTAGGCCTATAAGACAAAAATAGCTTCAGTACTATACACACCGGTGTTTTACTTCCTTCAATATTTTACATGACAATTTCCATCGTAACTTTCACATCATAAACATTAGACCCTACTATCCTGTTAGCTTTCGGATTCGATATAATTAGAATATTTTATTTTTTATTATAATCTACACGTGTGCTTTCTCGCTAAACGAGAAAAGATCCAAAATTCATTTACAAGATTTAATAAATCCCAAACTAACAGAAAGTAAAGTTAAATCAAAAGCTATATAAAACAAGCAATTAAGCCTGTTCCATTCTGGACACAGGACGTGTTAGCGCATTTTCTTGTTATGTATCAGTACGTATGTTACTTTCAGTAAATATTTGTAAATTTTGGAAATGTTTATAAATTCAATTGTGTAATGCATATATCTGTAAAAAAAATATTATAAAGACGTTTCTTTATATTTGAAAAAAAAATTATTTTCTCTTAAATCTAACTACAAGTGGTTTGTGGTTACTGAAATAGGACTCATAATTGAAAACATTCGAAATTATAGTCATTTAATCGTCCGAAAACTCCGTCAATTGTTGCATAGCTCTGATACTTTCAATTAAACTCAGAACACAAGCTTACTATTTCATTTGATGAGTTTCTTAATAAATCTTGGTGAAACTACGTGCTGCAGTATTTCGCACCAAATGAATGGGTGATTGAACGTACAATGTGTATATATAATATATAAGCCCCTTAGGAGCCCTGAAGCCCGGCCCTCAGAGGTCCTATCGCAAAATGAACTTTTGATTTACACTTGGCAGGCCAAGACCTACAAAATGATATATACATCATGGGTCTAGGACTTATGGTTGTTGAGATATAGGCGCTCTTTATTAATATAGCTTACATAGCAAAAAACGGTACTAAGCCCCCTTTACGGCCCTGAGAGGTCAGATCGCGAAGTGGAAAAAAAGTCATTTCTAATGGCAGGCCAAGACCTACAAACATGATATATACATCATGGGTCTAGGACTTATGGTTGTTGAGATCTAGGGTGATAACGGACAGACGGACAGACAGACAGACAAAACGGGGACAATAGAGCATTTTTTTTCGAAAATGCTCTAAAAATACGACTTCAAAGTATAATATATAAAGCATATGTATTTTCAATGGCTTCAAACTGGGGTGTCAAGGAATTGTGTCGAATGTTAAAAAGACTTATTTATATAGTGGAGACCATCAGACCACTGTTTCCTAAAAATTAAATTTTATAATAAATGCCTGTCTATGAGGTTTGTGGTAAGAATTCATTTTAAAGTCAGAGAGGTAGGGGAAACGGAATTCATTTCCAGATTGAAAATTATTTTAAAATTCAGTTTAATAAATTACGGTACCGTGGGTTTGATAAATCGCATGGTATCGTATTTTTTTTTAAATTACTCTATTCAGTAAATATAAAAATCAGTTCTTAATAAAAAAAAAAAATTATGAGGATATGCCTGTACAGTAACCCGAGGGGGTGGGGGCGGAGTTAGGAGGGGGGGAGGTTCCCTAGGTCCTAAAGGAAGTGTAGAATTCATCCGTTTCTGTAGCCAATGGGATTGTGTGTTTAGCGAAACGCCCAGCAGCCTTTACTTCTCACCGAAGATCGAACACAAATCTTTCAGATCGACAGTCGAACGCTCTACACCACTCGGCCACCCACTAATTTTCCGACGTCTTTGTACGGCAAAAAGATATTGGATGTACGCGCCAACGTAAGAATGATATAAAAAAAAAGAGTTTTCACAGAGAGAATATACGTGTTGTTGTTTTTTTTTTGAACAGGCAACTACAGCTGAACAGGGCCGCTTTATCATATAGGCACAGTAGGAACTGTGCCTAGGGCCTACGGACTTTTCAAGGGCCTACGAAAGCCAGAACGGTGCATTCTTGAAAAATATTAAAAAATGAAATCGGGGAGGGCCTACGACTTTGAAAGTGCCTAGGGCCTACGATGACCTTAAAAAACGACCCTGCAGCTGAATTCATCTTTCATACGATGTTGGCATCTCTTGTAGTGGGGCTTCATTCAAATACATATTAGCATTTTGTTTAACCAGGCTCTGTGTAAATATATTCTTACGTTGCAATAGCCGTCATTCTACTTCCTGGTTGCAGAATAAAAGACATTTTGGCTAAAGATGGGGGTCAGCTTGAAGAAGTAGTCGTACTATTACAAGAAGAAAAAAAAAGTATTTTCCCAACCTATACAGAGGCGGGCGACAAGTACGATGGGCGTCATAAATGTAATCTTTTTATAAAATGCTCCTGTCTAAAATGATCCGCTTTTACCCACCTTACAGATATATATATATATATATATATATATATATATATATATATATATATATATATATATATATATATATATAAATGTGCTTCAACTTCTCTCACCCCACTATACACACCTTAATTAAAATTAAGTTAACTCATTCTAGTTGTCGACCATATTGACGTAAGTCTCGGGCCCGTCGCAAAGCGGGGGGCAACCCGAATACTTGTTAAACCTGAATGTTTGGGGGGTCCCGTAGATATCCACAGTCAACTCTAATAAAATACACCAGTGTGTACTTCCCCCCCCCCCTTTTCCCAACACACACACACACAACAACAACAACAACCAGTTAGATTAAGGAGATATTATCGGGCAAATACTGTTGGGGGCCCTCATTACCACTGTGGATTCCAGGTCAATGCCATGGAAGGAGGCCCTTGTACCTAGATGGACCTGCTGCTCTTTCTCCATGAAAGAAACTGTCGATCTTACTGATGTAAACCTCCATGACTGGGCTAAGGCAGCTAACAATAGTTTATATCTTATGTTAGCTTATGTTTTTTTTTTCGGTTTATATCAGTTTATGGGTCAGTCAGTTTATATGTTGTGTCAGATTGTATGATATGTCCTTTTATGTGTTAAGTAAGAATACATGCTTGGCCATTTTATATGTTAAGTAAATTACGTCATAAGTAAGTTTATATGTTAAGTCAGTTTAAATGTACAAGTGTATATGTTATGTGATGTCAGCCTATTGTTCATCTTATGTCATCTAGATATTGTATCTGGGAGCTCTGTGATGAATAAGTAGGCCTACATAAAGAGTCATTTCTATGTTATGGGAGGGGAGGGTGCTCTAAGAAGAAACTTCCCTAAAGTATCTGATGAGGAGGGGTGGGGGGGGGGTCAGGCAGTGACGTCACTATGATTTGTGTCACCGGTGCGGAACATTCAGGGTGCCCCCCCCTCACCTCCACACCTCAAGACTTCCACTGTGAACAATGGAACATGTTCATGCACTAGACCTTAGATAGTTGCCTTTAATTGTAATGTTTGTGAAATACGTCGAATCGGTCCAAGAGTTGATGAGTTTGAATTATTCTATATACTTATAAGACGCATTTGCTGTCTGTCTGTCTGTCTGTTCCCTTATGACTCAAGATCCAGACAACCAAATAGCGTGAAATTTGGTTCACGTACACATAATTACATGGGGAAGGTTATAGGACATGTTTTGTTTCATCTCGATGGGTAGTTTAATTGTAATAAATTATTTTTATTTTAGTATTTTACTATATTAAAAGTAATCTCGTCGGCGCCATAAATAAAACTCTTCTGTGACGTCGTTTCCTGATGATACATTTTTAAAAGAGGGGTAACTTCCGGAAACTCCAATTGTGAACATGGTGAAATCAATAGTCATATCTATTTACCTATCGTTTTATGTATTCAGAAGATTAAAATTAAAGGTGCACTTTAATAAACCGAAATACGTTAATTAAAATGTTTCTGTGACATTATTAACATTGTTAATACAATCTCAATGGGTAGTTTAATTGTAATTAATTATTTTAGTATTTTACTATATTAAAGTATTCACGGTATGGGATCGCCTTCGCTATAAATAAAAATCCTCTGTGACGTCATTTCCCGAGGGAATTCCCTGTATTCGCGCACCAAGTGAATGTGTAATTGAACGGACGGAGAAGAAAGGGTTAGGGACGGGAAAAAAAATATTGTTTTTTTTTTCCATGCTGCAAGTACCCGGCTTTGCCCGGGATTAAAATAAGGTTTTCTGTTTATGAAGCGTAATTTGACGTTTAATTGTACAGAGAGAGGGAGGGGGAGAGAGAGATAAAGAGAGAGGGGGGCAGGGAGGGAGAGGGAAGGAGGGGGCAGGGAGGGGGAGAGAAGGAGGGAGGGAGGGAGAGAGGTGGAAGGGAGGGAGATAAAGGGGGAGGGAGGGAGAGGGAGGTTGGAGAGAGAGGGAGAGAGAAAGGGAGGGAAGGAAAGAGAAAGGAAGGGATGGAGAGCGGGAGTAGGTAGGGAGAGAGAGGGAGGGAGAGAGATAAATAAAGAGGAAGGGAGAGAGATAAAGAGAGGGAGCAGGGAGGGAGAGAGGGAGGGAGGGGGAGGGAGAGAGAAAGAGGAGGAGAGAGGGAGACGGGAGAGGGAGGGAGGGAGAAAGGAGGAAGGGAGAGAGGGGGTAGGGAGGGAGAGAAAGGGGAGGGAAGGAGAGAGGGAGAAAGAGGATGGGAGAAATGGGAGGGAGTGAGAGATAAAGAGGAGGAGGAAGGGAGGAGGGTGGAGAGAGGGGGACGGGGTGAGAGAAGGAGGGAGGGAGATAGGGAGAGAGAGGGAGATGGGAGAGTTAGGGAGGGAAGGAGGAAGGAGAGAGAAGATGGGAGAAATGGGAGGGAGTGAGAGATAAAGAGGAGGAGGAAGGGAGGAAGTTGGAGAGAGGGGGACGGGGTGAGAGAAGGAGGGAGGGAGATAGGGAGAGAGAGGGAGAGTTAGGGAGGGAAGGAGAGGGAGGGAGGGAAAGAGAGAGGGAGAGAGGGGTAAGGAGGGAGAGAGAGGGGGAGGGAGGGAGGGAGGGAGGGAGGGAGGGAGGGAGAGAGGGGGGTATGGAGAAAAGGTAAACAGAAAACCTTATTTTAAACCCGGGCAAAGCCGGGTACTTGCAACTAGTATAAGATAAAAAACAAATTACATAATATAATTTAACGTTAAAACATTTAAGAACTGCAACAACCAGCAATGCAAAGTCAAATTATTTTTATTTTGACAATAAACTTTATTTTAAATTTTTCTTTCCCGATCTTCAAAGCTGCGAATTTTCCAATCAATCCATCAATATCTTTCACCATACCACTTTTCAATAGATAAGAGAGCTACACCAGAAAGCCTTCTCTGCCCATTAGTGGAAGGGAGGTAATTTTTGTTTATCAGTTTCAGATTTGAAAAAAAACTCCTCTAACATGAAGCTACAGACACACAGATTGTGATTAACAATTACAGGCTCGGTGTGAGAGTTTTGGCAGAGATTCATTAAATACTGACCACTCTTTGGCGTTGTCAAGATCAATATCTGCTGCATTCACGTCTTCTCAGCCTTCTCAACTTCGGATAGCTCATAGAAAAATAACAGCGATCAGCGTCTGATCAGTGTGATATGTCAGGTGTGCTGTCGAACAAAATTCCAAAATACCTTGCAGCTTTTATATCTCTATAAAGGTCTCCTTCAAATGATGTGCTAGAACATTTATAAACTCTTTTTGAGTTAGATGTGATAAATAAGATACGGATGCTTTTATTGTACGTGTGTATAGTATTGTCCTCTTTAATAGGTGCTCTTTTAACACTGAGCCATATTTGAAAGCATCTCAACCACCTCAAGAATTGTATTCTTTTACCTAAGCTCCAGACGCTTTGCGTGCTAATGCTCTGCATTGTGTCACCCTGTGCTAATGCTCTGCATTGTGTCACCCTGTGCTAATGCTCTGCATGTTGGCACCATGTGCTACTACTCATGATTTTAACTATGATCGTTCATAAAACGCGATGAGACCGAATTCTTCCTAATATGAAATTTAGAACTGTGTGGGTGTCACCGGTGTAGACCGCACCCCCCCCCCCCTTCTAGTTTTTATACAAATTAATATTCGAAATGTATTTCACAAGTAAAATACCTTTTAAAATGTACTTGTTTTGTTTTGCTTTTGTGTAACTCGATAAATAATCTTATTAATATGGTTATGGGAAGAGAGTTTTTAAAGTGGGTTTTTGTTAAGCTTTGGGGGCAGGGAGCTCGGAGACAGTGGCGTAGGAAGGGTACTGCGGGTTATGGGGCAGCATAGGGCGCCTATTAGGATATATATATATATATATTATCCTCCAAGTTTAAATTGATGTCTTCAAACTTTAAAGCAGAATGATAAATTATCACCAAATAGCGATGTCTTGGGTTTTATTCCGTTCAATAATAACGAAGTAAAGCTTCAGTAAGAGATTGTGATACTGAACAACGGTTATTACCTATTGGTTGACTAACTTGACTACTTTTCTCTCAAATTCATCGCATTGATTATAAAACATGTCCAGTATTTCACCCGTTTGCTACAATATCATATAAACTGTACGCAGTGGCTATGGATACAACCAGTTGTACTCCGTATTTGTATACTATATGCAAGCGAACATCATTATTTATACTTGAATTTTGAAATAGCTAAAGATGTCTAAATCTTTCTATGGACCCCCAGAATTTTCTAAAATTCCGCGGACCCACGGTTGTCGACCGCTGATATAGATGAACAATTTTGCTTCAGAATAAAGTTTTGTTTCGAAATCTTTATTGTACGTTCTTTATTCTCGTGTTTTTACGCCCAGGCTAAGAGATTGACGCCATTTTTGCTAACACTTCCTATTTTTCGGTAGTCACAGTTGTTTATTTACATTCTATGTTGAAATCATGATTATATTTCGTGGCATATTAGGTGAGTACTTTAAGTTACTTTTAAATGATTTGACATATAATTGCAGCTTATTTCGTGCATGTTAATTACTTGACAAATAGAAAAGTAAAAGTGTACATCTAAATTATATACTTATTACCCGTCGGCTACTGCAGGTGCAAAGATATTGCGATATGATAAGAGTCAGGGGAGTGTTAAAAAAAGGAGCTTCTTACGTACACATATTATTTATAAATACATGTTTTTTTTTTTATAAATCAGTTATTATATTTTTTCTGGTATTTTAAAAGTACTGATCGTTGTTAGAAAATTTAGCCTATTGGTATTATTTACTAAATTTCATACTTTTCAACTAATTTTTACTATGATGATTGACGTCTATGAAATGTAAGTTTGAAAAAAAAAACAATATGAAAAATAAGACTTACTTTTTTGACCAGCTATACACAATAAGCTTACCATCTGTAATAAAAATACGACATGACATCTTATAAAATAGCATTGTCCAATTTTATCTTTTTAATATAGTCAGGAATAGTTTTGATTTGGATAAACATTTTATTACAATTAGAAATCTATTTTCCATTACAGAGCATACTTTTATAATATATCTTCCATTTACTAATTTACTTTTAATTTTCAATTTTTTGATCTAATAAAATATTGGCCAATTTTCATTTAATGTCGCCATCTAAATTCCTTAAAGAATTTTCTAAACCAATCTAATGATAAAAAGTTTGTATTATGGTCTATGCGGGATGGTACTATAAGAATGTTAGCTCAAATAGTAACAAAAAAACTATCATTACAGCCTTGGATATGATAATAGTTATAGCTAAACTAGCCTTAAACGTATTCATGTATACAATTATTATTCTCTGACACATTATTATTAATTATTTTAAAACTGACAGTTTTTTGGATTTAAAAATAAATAATCTGAGTTAATTTTCATATTTGATCCGACACATTTTTTTTCTTTTTGATGATAATATAATGTATTGTATAATACATAGTGTAGGAAATGTGGCATTTCAGAATCCATAAATGTTAACTAGAAGTAGTCTGGTTGAAATCTTGCTATTTATTCTTGGTTACGGGGATGTCTCTAATCCCCCCCCTCCCAAAAAAAATTACCTGCCATTATTTATGGAAAGTAAAAGTTGTATGAATGGGGGGCTGAAAAAAGACTCGGCACTGCATGTCGTAAAATCCTTAAAGCTATTGGAAGCCTTTTTTTTTTTGTGAAACTAAACACAAGGGGAAAGTATTTATTCAAGTTAAAGTGTTAGTGAAATCTCACAATTGATTTTAGTAATATATCAGCAGTGACCATATGGCCTTGTTCATTGAGTTTAGTACTGTTGCCTTTGAATTATATTTTTCAATAATTGTTTCGTTACTTTTTTCCCCTTTTAAATGGAATTTGGTGAGACTCTTTGAAGTACTTTATTCTTTGTGAGATTGATGTCAAGCGTAGATGATATATATTTCTTTTTAGTGATCTGTTTTTCTAAGTCTATTCATATTGACAAGACCTCGATTGTTGTGTAACTTTTAAAACTTGGTAGTGTTTGTCAAACATCAATTGTACTTTTTTTTTTCAGATGATACTTTTAAGATCATTATTGCATAAGAGTTTTGTATGATTTTTGATGGCTATAATTCAGTGTGTGGTAACAACTGCACAGTTTCATGGAGAAATGTAAAAGAAAAACTTTGCAAGACTTAAGATCTTTTTATTTTGATTATTTTTTATTTCTTTTTTTCAACCTGTCTCTGTGTCATAGTTTTGTTTTTCTAAATTAACTGCTATCAACTCTATTAACTCATTTCATCTGGATTGCAATGGTTTTACAGAGATTGACTAAAGGTCTCTTGTAAATCATTTTGTATTCTTGAAGGAAACTGTTTACTGATTTAGGTGCATTGTAATATTTACTGATTTAGGTGCATTGTAATATTTACTGATTCAGGTGCATTGATATACTTACTGATTCAGGTGCATTGATATATTTACTGATTCAGGTGCATTGATATATTTACTGATTTAGGTGGATTGATATATTTACTGATTTAGGTGGATTGATATATTTACTGATTCAAGTGCATTGATATATTTACTGATTTAGGTGCATTGTAATATTTACTGATTCAGGTGCATTGATATATTTACTGATTTAGGTGCATTGTAATATTTACTGATTGAGGTGCATTGTAATATTTACTGATTTAGGTGCATTGATATATTTACTGATTTAGGTGGATTGTAATATTTACTGATTCAGGTGCATTGATATATTTACTGATTTAGGTGGATTGTAATATTTACTGATTCAGGTGCATTGTAATATTTACTGATTCAGGTGCATTGTAATATTTACTGATTTAGGTGCATTGATATATTTACTGATTTAGGTGGATTGATATATTTACTGATTCAGGTGCATTGAAATATGAACTCTAGAGGTTTTATAAAGTTTTTTTGGGTTGGGTCTGGCATACAATTTATTTGTCTGCTATCAATTGTCTGGAAGAAGACAGACACCTGAGATAATTATGTTACAAAAAATTCTTCCTGGGTTACAGTGTTACATTAAGTTTCTTTTATCTCCCACCCCAAGCCTCATAAATTGCCATCATGTTGTCATGTCTCTCAGAGTGCTTCTGAACATAGAAGGAGAAAAAAAAGCCAAAATGCACAGCAGGTTATAGAAAGGAAGGAAAAAAGAAACCCATATTGGCCAGGAGCCAGTCAGTTGTTTGTTCAGTGCCATTTTTTTTTTTAAATTTCATTTATCGCGACTTAGTTCACCCCTTCTTTTCATGCATTTTCTCTTTGACTTCCTGGTCAGCTGTTAAGCCCAAACATTTTGATTAATTGTTCAGTAAAAGTGTGTGTGTGCATATTTTGATCGTGTAATTCCAAGGTGAGGACTGTTTACTTCCTGCTTACAGTCAGTGTATTCTATTTTATTAAGCTTCATGTGTTGTACACTCACCACTTGTAGTCTCTATAAAACAGCATTTTGATGGTCGGAAATTATTTAATGTGTGTCTCGTTTTGGGTCATAATCTGGGATTGATAGTTTGACATTCTAAGATATATTACACAACATCTTGTATAAATCCACCCCTTTCCTTTAAAAAATAACCAGCCCGCTAACAGAAAAAAAAATAATGTCTCATTGACAAGTTTGGTGGTTCTTGTCACAAGTATAGTTGCCCCTGCGGTTAGGTGGGTTGTGGCCCCTGCATATCCACTTTATCATCTCTGCTTCTATTGCTCGCCTTCTCAGTTTCTCCCCAACATACGCACGTTAACCTATCTTTACTTTTTTTTCCTTCTGTTCCTGTGTTACGGAAGTTTTTGTGTGGTTTATGCTATGTTCCTACTACTACTACTACTAGGTGGTGACAATGTAGTCCTGGGCGGGGTTGTGGTGGTAGTACTATATGGGCGTAGTGCTGGCTCGGTGTTCAGCTGATTTCCTATTCAACTTGAGGTCAAGTTGAATGGACAGTCAGCGGCGGTTCACAACCATTGTCACGTGATTACCCCAACATTTTGTACAAATAAATCAAAATACCGCGGCTGACTTATAAAACAAAATGACTTATATGTGCACTCGTTTTTATGGTAGCATTATGGTTAAAAATAACTCATGTTGGTTTACAACCATCGATCCCTTGACCCCCCCCCCCGTCACCATTTAGGACACCCATGGGTTGGGAACCACTTTATTAACAGTGTAACCTGTACAGTGTTGTCAAATTGCACTTTTCTCAATTTCGCTACTTTTTGAGACCATGCGCTACAAAAAAAAGTTTCATTTACAAAAGTCAAGGAGGCCAAAAAATCGCGTGTGCTACTTTATGCTAGTATTTATGGAATCAGGCTACATTGATCGAAAAGTTTTCTGGCAGATTCTGAGCTTATAGCCTGTTGCAGCCTGCCAACTCTTTGGTGCGCTAGCCATATTTGTAGTTTATATGAAACAACAGCAACATACGCGAGCTGGGTGAGATGAGGCGTTACTGCAAACACCACACTTGTTAACTTGTATACACGACTCCTGATTGTCGACGGTCTCGCCATGGCGTACAGTTTTGTCACGTCCGTATTCGCTGTTTGACCTGACCGTGTGTAAATGACCCGATGTGGACTCCCCAGTTGGCGGGTCGCGTCTGAACTTTGAACCGCACAAGTGCACAGTTTGACTCACCGTTTATTTGAATTCTAATTGTTCTGCTAAGCTGTAAAGAAGGTTTAGGGGCCGTTACACAAATCAACGCTTTTTTTTCATCTTATTGTTTTTATCTGTGACCCCCACCCAATGTTCCCTCTAAGGTGTGGTATGAAGTGAGCAAGAAATTTAGTCTCTGAGCGACATTTTTGTTTGAGGCCAAAATATGTGAGCGATTTAAGCGATGTCGTCAGTCAGAGTGAGCGATCGTTTGTGTAGTATGAGCAACACTCTGAATACGCGTGAGCGATAGCTCACACGCTCAGCTTAGAGGGAACATTCCCCCCACCCCCTTCCCTCCGAGGTATCGCTTTTTTTTTCCGCAGTGGCTACGGATACAGCCAGTGATATTTTAGCTTTGAAATTCATTTTAGTTTTAGTTTGTATACGTTTTGGCTTCAATCATTTTTATTTTTATATTATTACAGTTTTTCGCAGTGCAAATATCTCAGTTTTTATAAGTTTTCACAGCAATTATTTCAGTTTCAGTTTATTTTTTGCTAACTATCATTTCAGTTTCAGTTTATTTTTTGCTAACTATCATTTCAGTTTCAGTTTATTTTTTGCTAACTATCATTTCAGTTTCAGTTTTATCACTTATGAGCGATACATTATACAAGTACATTAAAAGCCACAATTTTATTTCGAAAACTCACTAAAATTTACTGTTATATTATTATTACTGTCATTCAAAATCCATTTTCCTTCAAGAACTTTAAGTTCAGTTTTAAGACTGAACGCATTTCGAGCGATTTACTCATTCTATTGCGTCTTCCAGCAGACAGAAAATACACTTTCGCGTTTCCTTCCAGAAAATTGTTTAATAAGACTTGCCATTTAATAAGACTTGCACAATAATTATTATTTCACATAAACAATGGCTGGCGGAAAAGAATAATAGTAGACTATGGTGGACTTCGTTATATCTCACGTCCACTCTCTACGCTCGCCTCAACCCAATTGCCAACTCTATCTCCAAATATACTTTTATATCATTGGGCCCCTCTTAATCTGTTCCCTACTTCCCCACATAAATCAAACTCAGGTGTGTGTGTGGGGGGGGGGGGCTATAAGTTACATTCCATTCCTCGAACAGAAAAGGTATCAGATTATATGGTAAGGCACTCAATTATTTCAATTTTTTTCGGGATACAGCAATTTTTTAAAATGTTTGTTTTCGGGGCTAGGGTTAGGAATAGGAGCAATATCTATAGCTGGACCCCGAAAAAAAAATTCGGAATCCAGAAATCGCGCATGCGCACAAAAAATAGTCCGTCTAGAGCGCATGCGCGTTGGCTGTATCCATAGCCACTACGTTTTTTTTTTTTACCATTCTTTGTCACATGTGTAGACATGGTCCAAGGACCAAGAGTGAAGTTTCAGTGTGAGCGCTAAATCAGTATATCATCACTGGAAACGTGTATGTGTGTGCTTAATTGTGGCATTTATTCACCAAGAATCATGTAGAGTCGTCCCCCCCTCTCACCCCCCACCCGTTTCTCCAGTTATGTGACCGCCTCCCGCATCCACTGAACGCCTGCTCTCGTTTGCATTGCCCTCTTGATGCTATCATAGAATGACAATCGCTCAACACACAACACACCTCACATAGTCACACCTATGTCCTGGTGTTGACATTCCGCGTGCAGTGCATAGAAACAATGCGGTGAAAACCATCACGGCATTGACTATACATAGAAATGTCGACTGACTCCTGGTCTTTTTTCCGCTGACACCGTTTGGCGGTGAATGCTAATCGTGATGGGGCAATAAATAGCAAAAAAAAAAAAAATCTTTAGATCATTACATTTTATATAAGTTACTATTACTAAAGTTAAAAGCGTGAAGGAATACAAACTACTGGACTCAATTTGTCTTTAAATTATTTGATAATTATAACAAAAAAAAATGGGCATTCACGCATATATTTTTAGTAAAGATAATTTATATGATATTATATGATCTGAAGAAATACATATTTTTTAACATAACGATATCGCAGTGGCTACGGTAACATCAAGACGGAGTTCGCATTTTTTTTTCCGGGTGACATCAATAGATATTGCTCCACACCCAAATCCTAACTATTTTCCTAACCCTAAAATAATTGCCGGTACCCGAAAAAAAAAATGAGTACTCCCGCTAACACTAATATAATGGCGCTTGATGTTACCGTAGCCACTTCGTAACGATATTATTTGCCTGTGTTGTTTGATAGTGCCGACACATGCATTGTAAATAATTGTTAGGTATCGGCGGTATTGCTGATACTTTTACATACAACAGGCACTTTCAATTTAGAGTGAGCGTGACATTTTTATGTAGCCGCTATTGGTGTTGTTTTTTTTTAACTGCATATACTACACTTGAAAATAACGGGTATAATTTGACCGCATCACTCAGATATTGGCGCATTAATTGCTCAAGTTATTTTTAACAAAATACTATTTAAAAAAAAAAAAACTTATCCCCCTGTCACCGTATTTTACTCTTGTTTAGTCCGTGTGTTGTGTTGTCCAACTGTAGCGTGTTTTAACAATAAATCTGGTTGGTTTGTTGTCTCTTTAGCGACACTCTTGACTGTTGTTCTGTGAGTCATGATGCCCTGATCTAAAAATAGCCAGGCGACACGTGGCAGCAGAGTTTACAACACTTCGTCTTGACCCCTTGAACCTCTCTTACTACCACCCGCTGCTGACCTTTAAACTCGATGTAGTGTCGGGTATTTTTTTTTTCTGTGTGGCTATGTTCTTGGGTTAATGTTATAGCATGTTTGTCCAGTTGTGTATTTATGTTTTTTTTTTTAATTGTTTTGTCACGCTGTTGAAGAGAAACGCATAGGAATATTACCAGCACTATCAGCCCTTTTGTTGCTGTTAACCATGTTGCATCACATACTGACCTAAAAATGACCCCCCTCCCTTAGATCGATCGATCATTAGCTGACCATGCCAGAAAGGCATGGTCGTCGTTCATAGCCATGCCAAATGAATTTGAATTTTTTATTTTTTTCCCCAACTGTATGACCAGTGGTCTTTAACTGCCCCCCCCCGCCCCCCCCGTCACCTGCTGACTTTGATTTGCGGTTTACATCTCGTTTCATATCGAGTGAATCACGGTTGATTCTACATTCAACGTTTTTGTTTTATTAAAGCCTAAGATCTGAACCGTAGGCACATAGAACATCGTCCACATGCAATGGCACGTTGGTGCGTTTCAGACTTGGCACTTACATTTACCGTGGTCTATCGCGGGGGTGGGGGGGTGACAAGTGACAACTCATGAAGTCGGTGAGGGTCGCCACTTTAGTTGTTTTTTTTAAATGCAGTGATTGAAAATAATTTCAAGAGCCTCACCATAGTCAATTTATAAACAAAATTAACTCCTGGCACGTTGTAAACAAGAAGTGGTTACAATAGATTGTTTGTTCTTTTAATTTGTTTCGCTAATAGCCAGACAGGGAATGTAAGGAAAACTGAAACTGACAGCGATTACAATCAATCAGGTGACACGAACGAAATCAACCTTTTTTTTTTAACTTGACACTTTGAATAAACACGACCTCACATCTTCTACACAAGAATACACTGGATACATACCTGGACTAGATCGCTAGTCGCTTTGTTCAATTAATGCGGCCAACGGAGCCCGGAGTGAGCAAATGTGTAATAGACGCAGGACAAAAAAAGAACATTGTCACAAATACAAACAATGTAGTTACTAATAGCTTCCAGTACACCAAGAGGGGTTTTCAAAAATACAATGCATCTACTATCACACCAAGAGGTTGTCACAAATACAATGCACCTACCAGCACACCAAGAGGTTGTCACAAATACAATGTATCTACTAGCACACCAAGAGGTTGTCACAAATACAATGCATCTACTAGCACACCAAGAGGTTGTCACAAATGCAATGCACCTACCAGCACATCAAGAGCGGTTGTCACAAATACAATGTATCTACCAGCACACCTAGCGAGGTTGTCACAAATACAATGTATCTACCAGCACACCAAGAGATTGTCACAAATACAATGCATCTACCAGCACACCTATCGAGATTGTCACTAATACAATGCACCTACCAGCACACCAAGAGGGGTTGTCACAAATACAGTGCACCTACAAGCACACAAAGGGGTTGTCACAAATACAATGTATCTACCAGCACACCTAGCGAGGTTGTCACAAATACAATGCACCTACCAGCACACCAAGAGGTTGTCACAAATACAATGCACCTACCAGCACACCAAGAGGTTGTCACAAATACAATGCACCTACCAGCACACCAAGAGGTTGTCACAAATA
>JAGDYQ010000013.1:6237500-6248421 GCA_021962125.1 Bulinus truncatus | reverse complement strand
CAACCAGAGTTTGAAAGGTCACCGGTTTGCTGCGTGCACTCATCACCAGACAATCGAATCAGAAAGGTAAGCAGCGCATTCCACTATGAAAGTAAGTACATTTATTCGCGAACTAACTGCCTGTGAAAGTTGCCGAAGGTTCAATGCCGGGGACTGATCGCGGAAAAATAATAAAAATATTGAAAGACCCACGGCAATTGAAAGAAATCTACCAACAGACAATATCATTGGAAAATTAGATTTAATATTGATGTGTATTGTTAAAAAATAATTTTCAAAGCTATCAGGGTTTGTTCATAGAGCAACAACAAAATACTTTAAAAAATTATCACGAAAGTCAATAACATCATTGAACTGAATCTCTATTTACACCCCACAAATCAACAACTGACTCATTTATGACCGCAGTGGACTTTATGGACAGCCTCATTTGGCTCGTTAAGTATAAAATTGTACACACCACAAGGACATTGCGATATCACACTCCATTGTATAAACCTCTTGGTATTGCATTGAATTGTGACAACCTCCATATAAAGTTATTTTCAGGTAGATTACATTGTATTTGTGACCAACCTACTTCAGTGTGCTGGTAGATACAATGATTTTGTGACAACTTCAACTACAGTGCTTTTTAGTGGATTACAATTACTGTGGCGAACAACCTCTTGGGTGTACTGATCGTCACATTAATGTTTTGGCGACAACCTCTGCTTGATGTACTTTGTTGGTTCATGTATTCGCAATAACCCACTAGTTCAATTATGGTAGATCAATTATATTTGTGAAAAACCTCTTGGTGTATGGAAGCCATAGTGACGTAGCTTTACTATTATTTCCATTAGTGACAATGTTCTTTTTTATCCTACATTTCTTACACATTTGCTCACTCCAAGATAATTGGCCGCATTAATTGCATTCAAAGCGACTTGTAATCTGGTCCAAGTGTGTTTATCCAAAGTGTCAAGTTAAAAAAAGGTTGTTTTCGTTCGGTCACCTGATTGATTGTAAATGCTATCAGTTTCAGTTTTTCCCTTACTTTGCCCTGTCTGGCTATTAGCGAAGCAATTAAAGAACAACAATCATTATAGCTCTTCTTATTTACAACGTTCCTTGATTTCAACTTTGTTTTATCGAACCATTATGGTGAGGCTCTTCCCATTATTTTACGTCACTGCATTTAAATAAAAAAACAACTAAAGTAGCGACCTCGCAAGCTTCACGGGACAATATCACCCCCACCATGATGAACCTACAGTAAAATGTCATTGGCCAAGTCCAAACGTATCAACGTTACCAGTGCATATGGACGATGTTCTATGTGCCTACGGTTCAGATCTTGTGGCTTTAATAAAACAAAACGTTGAATGTAGAATCAACCGTGATTCAATCGATATGAAACGAGATGTAAAACCGTAAATCAAAGTCAGCAGGTGACCAATTGTCATACAGTTGGGGGAAAAAAATAAAAAAAATTCAAATTCATTTGGCATGGCTATGAACAACGATCGTGTATTTCTGGCATGGTCAGCTAATAATCTGATCGATCTGAGAGGGGGGGTCATTTTTACGGAATCAGTCTGTGATACAAAAAATGGTTAACAGTTAAGAGCAATAAAAAGGTTGATTGTGCTGGATAACTATCACCTATGCAGTTTCCTTCTTCAACGGCGTGACAGAGCAATTTAAAAAAAAAAAAAAAAAAAAAGCCAAATACAACAACTGGATAATCGTGAGCATTAACCCAAGAACATAGCCACAGAAAAAAAAAATACAGCTACTACATCAAGTTTAGGGGTCAGTAGCGATGGTGGTCGGAAAAGAAAGTTCAAGGGGTCAAGACGAAATGTTCTAAACTCAGCTGCCACGTGTCGCCTGGCTATTTTTAGAATCAGGGCATCGCTGACTCACTGAACAACCTAGAGTCGGAAATCGCTAAAGAGACAACAAACCAACCAACCAGATTTATTGTTAAAACACGCTACAGTTGGACAACACAACACACAGACTAAACAAGAGTAAAATACGGTGACAGAGGGATAGGTTTTAAAAAAAAAATAGTATTTTGTTAAAAATAACTTGAGCAATTAATGCGCTAATATCTGAGTGATGCGGTCAAATTATACTCCAGCTATTTTTCAAGTGCAGTATAATGCAGTTAAAAAACAACACCAATATCGGCTACATAAAAATGTCACGCTCACTCTGAATAGAAAGTGCCTGTTGTATGTAGAAACATATCAACAATACCGCCAATACCTAACAATTATTTACAGTGCGTATGTGTTGACACCATCAAACAAATTGCACACGCAAATAATATTTGTAATGTTAAAAAATATGTATTTCTTCAGATCATATAATATCCCATAAATTATCTTTACTTAAAAAATATATGCGTGAATGCCCATCTATTTTTTTGTTATAATTATCAAAGAATTTAAATACAAATTCTTAGTCCAATGTACTTGAGGTTCTCTTCTACGCTTTCAACTTTTAGTAATAGTAACTTATATAAAATGTAATGATCTAAAGATTTTTTTCCTATTTTTATTGCAATTCTCATGATTAGCATTCACTGCCGTAACTGCTAAGCGGAAAACAGACCAGGAGTCGATCAAACCGACATTTCTATCTATAGTCAATACTGTGATGGTTTTCACCGCATTGTTTCTATGTATAGTCAATGCCGTGATAGTTTATCGCAATGCTTTCTATGTGTAGTCAATCACGTGATGGTTTTTTACCGCATTGTTTCTATGTATAGTCAATGCCGTGATGGTTTGTACCGCATTGTTTCTATGTATAGTCAATGCCGTGATGGTTTTTTACCGCATTGTTTCTATGTATAGTCAATGCCGTGATGGTTTTTTACCGCATTGTTTCTATGCACTGCACACGCGAATGTCAATACCCGAAGGCATATGGTTGACTATGTGTGGTATAGTGGTGTGTTGAGCGATGGATATTCCATGATAGCATCAAGAGGACAATGCAAACGAGAGCAGGCGTTCAGTGGATGCGGGAGGCGGCCACATAACTGGAGAAACGGGGGGTGGAAGGGGCTCTACATGATTCTTGGTGAATAAATGCCACAATTAAGCACACACACACACGTTTCCAGTGACGATATACTGATATAGCGCTCACACTGAAACTTCACTCTTGGTCCTTGGACCATGTCTACACATGTGACAAAGAATGGTGAAAAAAACGCAGTGGCTATGGATACAGCCAACGCGCATGCGCTCTAGACGGACTATTTTTTTGTGCGCATGCGCGATTGCTGGATTCCGAATTTTTTTTTCGGGGTACATCTATAGATATTGCTCCTATTCCGAACCCTATCCCCGAAAACAAAAAATTTTAAAAAATTGCTGTATCCCGAAAAAAAAATACGGAGTACAGCTGGCTGTATCCGTAGCCACTGCGGAAAAAAAAAAGCGATACCTCGGAGGGAAGGGGGCCGGGGGTCACAGATAAAAACAATAAGATTATAAAAAAAAGCGTTTCAAATAAACGGTGAGTCAAACTGTGCACTTGTGCGGTTCAAAGTTCAGACGCGACCCGCCAACTGGGGAGTCCACATCGGGTCATTTACACACGGTCAGGTCAAACAGCGAATACGGACGTGACAAAACTGTACGCGATGGCGAGACCGTCGACAATCAGGAGTCGTGTATACAAGTTAACAAGTGTGGTGTTTGCAGTAACGCCTCATCTCACCCAGCTCGCGTGTGTTGCTGTTGTTTCATAAACTACAAATATGGCTAGCGCACCAAAGAGTTGGCAGGCTGCAACAGGCTATAAGCTCAGAATCTGCCAGAAAACTTTTCGATCAATGTAGCCTGATTCCATAAATACTAGCATAAAGTAGCACACGCGATTTTTTGGCCTCCTTGACTTTTGTAAATGAAACTTTTTTTTGTAGCGCATGGTCTCAAAAAGTAGCGAAATTGAGAAAAGTGCAATTTGACAAAACTGTACAGGTTCCACTATAAATAAGTGGTTCCCAACCCATGGGGATGCTACATGGTGACGGGGGTGGGTGTCAAGGGATCGATGGTTGTAAACCAACATGAGTTATTTTTAACCATACGGCTACCATAAAAACGCGTGCACATATAAGTCATTTTTTTTATAAGTCAGCCGCGGTATTTTGATTTATTTGTTCAAAATGTTGGGGGTATCACTTTTGTGAGAATAGTTGGGAGGTACTGCGGCTGACTGTCCCCATTCAACTTGACCTCAAGTTGAATAGGAAATCAGCTGAACACCGAGCCAGCACTACGCCCACATAGTACTACCACCACACAACCCGCCCAGGACTACATTGTCACCACCTAGTAGCAGTAGTAGGTAGTAGGAACATAGCATAAACCACACAAAAACTTCCGTAACACAGGAACAGAAGAAAAAAAAAGTAAAGATAGGTTAACGTGCCGTATGTTGGGGAGAAACTGAGAAGGCGAGCAACAGAAGCAGAGATGATAAAGTGGATATGCAGGGGCCACAACCCACCTAACCGCAGGGGCAACTACACTTGTGACAAGAACCACCAAACTTGTCAATGAGACATTGATTTTTTTTTCTCTGTTAGCGGGCTCGTTATTTTTTAAAGGAAAGGAGTGGATTTAAGATATATATGTTGTGCAATATATCTTAGAATGTCAAACTATCAATTCCAGATTATGACTCAAAACTTGTAACTGCTGTAATAAACAAGACATACATTAAATAATTTCCGACCATTAAAATGCCGTTTTATAGAGACTACAAGTGGAGAGTGTACAGCACATGAAGCTTGATAAAATAGAATACACTGACTGTAAGCAGGAAGTAAACAGTCCTCACCTTGGAATTACACGATCAAAATAAGCACACACACACTTTTACTGAACAATTAATCAGAATGTTTGGGCTTAACAGCTGACCAGGAAGTCAAAGAGAAAATGCATGAAAAGAAGGGGTGAACTAAGTCGCGATAAATGAAATTTAAAAAAAAAAATGGCACTGAACAAACAACTGACTGGCTCCTGGCCAAAGGGGTTTTTTTTCTTCCTTTCTATAACCTGCTGTGCATTTTGCCTTATTTTTTTCCCTTCTATGTTCAGAAGCACTCTGGGAGCCATGACAACACGATGGCAATTTATGAGGCTTGAGGTGGGAGATAAAAGAAACTTAATGTAACACTGTAACCCAGGAAGAATTTTTTGTAACATAATTATCTCAGGTGTCTGTCTTCTTCCAGACAATTGATAGCAGACAAATAAATTGTATGCCAGACCCAACCCAAAAAACTTTATAAAACCTCTAGAGTTCATATTTCAATGCACCTAAATCAGTAAATATTACAATGCACCTCAATCAGTAAATATATCAATGCACCTAAATCAGTAAATATATCAATGCACTTAATCAGTAAATATTTCAATGCACCTATATCAGTAAACAGTTTCCTTCGAGAATTAATACAAAATGATTTATAAGAGACCTTTAGTCAATCTCTGTAAAACCATTGCAATCTAGATGAAATGAGTTAATAGAGTTGACAGCAGTTAATTTAGAAAAACAAAACTATGACACAGAGACAGGTTGAAAAAAGAAATAAAAAAATAATCAAAATAAAAAGATCTTAAGTCTTGCAAAGTTTTTCTTTTACATTTCTTCATGAAACTGTGCAGTTGTTACCACACACTGAATTATAGCCATCAAAAATCATACAAAACTCTTATGCAATAATGATCTTAAAGTATCATCTGGAAAAAAAAAAAGTACAATTGATGTTTGGCAAACGCTACCAAGTTTTAAAAGTTACACAACAATCGAGGTCTTGTCAATATGAATACACTTAGAAAAATAGATCACTAAAAAGAAATATATACATCATCTGGCGCTTGACGTCAACTTTTCTACAAAGAATAAAGTACTTCAAAGACTCACCAAATTTCATTTAAAAGGGAAAGTAATGAAACAATTATTAAAAAATATAATCTCAAAAAGGCAGCAACTAAACTCAATGAACAAGGCCATATGGTCACTGCTGATATATTACTAAAATCAATTGTGAGATTTCACTAACATTTTAACTTGAACAAATACTTTTCCCTTATGTTTAGTTTCACAAAAAAAAAAAAGGCTTCCAATAGCTTTAAGGATTTTACGACATTCAGTGCCGAGTCTTTTTTCAGTCCCGCATTCATACAACTTTTACTTTCCATAAATAATGGCAGGTAATTTTTTTTTGGGGGGGGGGGGTGGGGGGGAATTAGAGACATCCCCGTAACCAAGAATAAATAGCAAGATTTCAACCAGACTACTTCTAGTTAACATTTATGGATTCTGAAATACCACAGTTCGTACACTATGTATTATATAATACATTAAATTATCATCAAAAAGAAAAAAAATGTGTGGGATCAAATATGAAAATTAACTCAGATTATTTATTTTTTAATCCAAAAAACTGTCATTTTAAAATAAATTAATACAATGTGTCAGAGAATAATAATTGTATACATAAATACATTTTAGGCTAGTTTCTAGCGTTAAACTATTTCATCATATCCAAGGCTGTAGTAATGATAGTTTTTTTGTTACTATTTGAGCTAACATTCTTATAATACTATCCCGCATAGACCATAATATAAACTTTTTTCATTAGATTGGTTTAGAAAATTCTTTAAGGAATTTAGATGACGACATTAAAAGAAAACTGGCCAATATTTTATTAGATCAAAACATTGAAAATTAAAAGTAAATTAGTAAATGGAAGATATATTATAAAAGTATGCTCTGTAATGGAAAATAGATTTCTAATAGTAATAAAATGTTGGCAGTGGCTAGGGTTCAGTCTGACCGAACCCACATTTTTTTACTTCGGGTACCAGCCATATATAATATTGCTCCACACCCTATCCCTAAATTCTGAAAAAAAAAATGTATATATGCCATGTTCCTTATACCCTAATATAATGGTTTTGGCTGGTGCCGGAGTCACTGCGCAAAATGTTTATCCAAATCAAAACTATTCCTGACTTATATTAAAAAGATAAAATTGGACAATGCTATTTTATGAGATGTCATGTCCTATTTTTATTACAGATGGTAAGCTTATTGTGTATAGCTGGTCAAAAAAGTAAGTCTTATTTTTCATATTGTTTTTTTTTTCAAACTTACATTTCATAGACGTCAATCATCATAGTAAAAATTAGTTGAAAAGTATGAAATTTAGTAAATAATGCCAATAGGCTAAATTTTCTAATAACGATCAGTACTTTTAAAATACCAGAAAAAATATAATAACTGATTTATAAAAAAAAACATGTATTTATAAATAATATGTGTACGTAAGAAGCTCCTTTTTTAACACTCTCCTGACTCTTATCGTATCGCAATATCTTTGCACCTGCAGTAGCAGACGGGTAATAAGTATATAATTTAGATGTACACTTTTACTTTTCTATATGTCAAGTAAAAATTAACATGCACGAAATAAGCTGCAAGTATATGTCAAATCATTTAAAAGTAACTTAAAGTACTCACCTAATGTGCCACGAAATATAATCATGATTTCAACATAGAATGTAAATAAACAACTGTGACTACCGAAAAATAGGAAGTGTTAGCAAAAATGGCGACAATCTCTTAGCCTGGGCGTAAAATCACGAGAATAAGAACGTACAATAAAGATTTCGAAACAAAACTTTATTCTGAAGCGTAAATGTTCATCTATATCAGCGGTCGACAACCGTGGGTCCATAAAAAGATTTGGACATCTTTAGCAATTTCAAAATTCAAGTATAAATAATGATGTTCGCTTGTATATAGTATACAAATACGGAGTACAACTGGTTGTATCCATAGCCACTGCGTACATGGGCGTATTCATGGGGGGGGGGGCAGGGGGGCTGCCCCCCCTACATTTTGAAAAATAATGTAAGAGGGGGGGCATTTTGCTCCTCCCACTCCATATTAAAAAAATGTCATATGTGTTATATATTGGGGGCCCTGAAAAATTTGGTGCCCCGGAAAAATTCCCTAGCAACGCCCAATGACTGCGTATAGTATATATGATATTGTAGCAAACGGGTGAAGTACTGCACATGTTTTATAATCAATGCGATGAATTTGAGAGAAAAGAAGTTCAAACTAATGGTAATAACCGTTGTCTTAATAGCTAAACAATCTCTTACTGAAGCCTTACATGTTATTAATGAACGGAATAAAAACCTGGCATATCGCTATTTGATGATAATTTATTCTGCTTTAATGTCTGAAGACATCAATTTAAGCTTGGAGGATAATATATATATATATATATATATATATATATATATATATATATAATATTGTAAGTACTGCTTTACCTGGGTTGTGAAATAAGGTTTTCTGTTTACCTTCTGTTTTCTCCTACCCCCTCTCCTCCCCTCTCTCCCTTCCTCTCTCTCCTTTCCCTCCTTTCTCCTCCCTCCTCCTTCCCCTCTCTCCCATCTCTCCGTCCCTCTCCCATCTCCCCCTCTCTTCTCCCCTCTAAACCTCCTTCTCTCAATTCCTGTCCATCCCTCCTCCCTCTCTCCCTTCCCTCTATTTCTCCCCTCCTCCCTCCCCCTCTCCTCTTTATCTCCTTCTTCCCTTTCTCCCATCCTCTCCTCTCCTTTCTCCCTCCCTCTCTCCCTCTCCTACTCCTCTCTCCGTCCTTTCTCCTCCCTCTCCCTCTCTTCCCCCTCTCTCTCCCCCTCACTCCCCTACCTCTCCTCCCTCATTCCCTCTCTCCCTCCCCTGCCCCCTCACTCTTTATCTCTCTCCCTCCCCCTCTCTCCCACCTCTCTCTCCTCTCCTCCCCTCCTCTCTGTCCTCCTACCTCCTCTCACTCCCCTTCCTCTTTCTCTCTCCCTCTCCCCCTTGCTCCATCTCTCCCCTCTCCCTCTCTCCCATCTCCCTCTCTCCCCTCCTTTTCCTCCCCCTGTCCACCCCCCCCCTCCTCTCTCCCCTACCACCCTCCCTCCTACCCTCCTTCCTCTCTCTCCTACCCTCCTTTCCTCTCCCCCTGCCCCCTCTCTCTCTCTCTTTATCTCTCTCCTCCCCCTCTCTCTCTCTCTCTCTTCTCCTCTCTCTCTCTTCTCTCTATATATATGAGGATATGTCTCTCTCTATATATATATATATATATATATATATATATATATATATATATATATTTACTTATTATGGTTTTCACACTTCTTCTAAAATCCTTCTTCATTCCTTTACCTTCCTCCAACTGTACACATCAGAGAGCACGAAAACAACAATTCTTTGCATCACAAAGGCACAGTACAGCACCAGCGTATGCAAGCAAGTCTCTATTCGATCACTAGGGGAATGACGTCACAGAGGAATTTTATTTATGGCGTCGTCGAGATTACTTTAATATAGTAAAATACTAAAATAAAAAAAAAAAAATTAACTACAACTAAACTACCCATCGATATGAAACGAAACCTGTCCTATAACCTTCCCCATGTAATTATGTGTATGTGTAACAAATTTCACGTTATTTGTTTGTCTGTGAAAATTCTACAGCAGGGGCCAGGCATTCTACAGCAGGGGCCATGCAATAGCAGGTAATACATTTTTTAAGTAGAACAAATATTGCAAGGGGTGTGTGACAAACAGTGTCCCCTTCCTTCCTAATACGGCGCCCTGTGCTGCCCCATAACCCGCAGTATCCTTCCTACGCTACTGTCTCCTAGCTCCCTGCTCCAAGCTTAACAAAAACCCACTTTAAAAACTCTCTTCCCATAACCATATTAATAAGATTATTTATCGAGTTACACAAAAGTAAAACAAAACAAGTAAATTTTAAAAGGTATTTTACCTGTGAAATACATTTCGAATGTTAATTTGTATAAAAACTAGAAAGGGGGGGTGCGGGCTGCACCGGTGACACCCACACAGTTATAAATTTCATATTAGGAAGAATTCGGTCTCATCGGGTTTTATGAACGATCAGTTAAAATCATGAGTAGTAGCAGAGGGTGACACAATGCAGAGCATTAGCACAGGGTGTCACCACGCAAAGCGTCTGGAGCTTAGGTATAAGAATACAATTCTTGAGGTGATTGAGATGCTTTCGAATACGGCTCAGTGTTAAAAGAGCACATATTAAAGAGGACAATACACACTTACAATAAAATCATCCGCATCTTATTTATCACGTAACTCAAAAGAGTTTATGTCTGTTCTAGCACATCATTTGAAGGAGAGCCCGGTGATATAAAAGCCGTGCGTATTATGGAATTTTGTTCACAGCACACTCCGATATATCACACACTGATCAGATGCTGATCGCTGTTATTTTTCTATGAGTTATCCGAAGTTGAGAAGGCTGAGAAGACATGCAAATGCAGCAGATATTGATCTTGACAACGCCAAAGAGTGGTCAGTATTTAATGTTTTGAAATTGATTGGTTGATCAGCTTCATACAATCTCTGCCAAAACTCTCACACTGAGCCTGTAATTATTATTAATCACAATCTGTGTGTATCTCAGTTTCCATGTTAGAGGAGTTTTTCAAATCTGAAACTGATAAAAAAAAATTCTCCCTTCCACTATAGCAGAGAAGGTTTTCTGATGTAGCTCTCTTTAACTATTGAAAGTGGTATGGTGAAAGATATTGATGGAGTGATTTGAAAATTTTACAGCTTTGAAGATCGGGAAAGAAAATTTGGGCTAATGTTTATTGTCAAAATAAAAATAATTTGACTTTGCTTTGCTGGTTGTTGCAGTTCTTAAATGTTTTAACGTTAAATTATATTATGTAATTTGATTTTTTTCTCATATAATTAAAACTTCATCAACTTTGGACCGATTCGACGTATTTACAAACATTACAATTAAAGGCAACTATCTATGGTTCATAGTGTATGAACATTGTTC
>JAGDYQ010000013.1:6132301-6237000 GCA_021962125.1 Bulinus truncatus | reverse complement strand
TTATATACCCACATCTTGGTCTAGGCTAGAATGACTTAAAACGCTTCTTGCAAAAACAAACAAAAAATAATTTATATTGGCCGTTGTGCTAGCATATTTCCCAATGGCTACCCAAGTAACTTACTTTACATTACTCTATGAAGCGTTTAGTCATGTTTGCATAAACCCACTTGGGTTGGGCTGGTCTGGTTTAAAATGCATTCTTTTACGAAAACGATTGATGTATCTCTCGCTCTGTTGGTATTAGTTAATCATTAGTGAGTCGGATATCACAAAATCCGGTTACATCTGAGGTTTTTGCTACTAAAATAAGAAATATATTTTTTGTTTGTTTTACTCCACGAGCTCCCGCCACCCTCCTCCCACTCCCGTGTCCGCTGCCTGAGTTATGATATTGACTCTCGTCACCTTCCTCAACGACGGACCAAGGTCGATGGTAAACACTCGTAGCATGCCTCCTAACACACGCGTGTATGTATGTGTGTGTGTTCTCTTGTAGTCGTGATGATGACGTAAACCTCGTGCAGACCAGGTCTGAGCAATGCCATCTGACTAATTAGCCGTGCAGTTGAAAAGAGACAAGGGCGTGTGTGTGTGTGTGTGGAGTCGTCTGGGGGGTGGGGGTCGAGGGGTGTATCGCGGGACTGGAGTGCTCGTTTGTACGCCCATCTAGTCTACAGGGAATGTGCCCCTTTGTGAATTATAAAATATAATCGGGTCGAAGTTACGAGCAGCTTGGGCAAAGCCCCGTTTCAGTGTTTCTACGGTAACTCCACTTGGAACAGGGTGTGCGGTCATTAGCCGAGCGCTGACACAGTCTAGTGAGAGTGACAGCCGACACAGTACAACCGAAAGTGACATCTGACAGACACAGGAAGTTGTTCCACTCGCTCACACACGTAATCACTAAAGTCCCTGGGTAATAACGACAATCTTTGTTCCTGCCTTCCCCCCCCCGCCCTTTCCCCAACTATGATCCACACAACAACACACGCATGTGTGTATAATTCAAAGAAAAAGGTGATGCACAAACCAGGACAGTAGGACGAAGCGTGATAAAGACTACGAGGGGGGGGCACAGTTGCGAAGAACGTGACACTTTGTACAGATTGAATCACAGAAAGGTATATAGCATTAGTCAGGAGTAAGTAAACTTATTTCAAACGCGGGCCACATGTAGATGTCAAATTTGACAGACGGACCGGGACTAGAGCAGAAATTTGACTGGAGTCGGACCGAGAGCAAAAATCGGACTGGAGTCGGACCGAGAGCAGAAATCGGACTGGAGTCGGACCGAGACCAGAAATCGGACTGGAGTCGGACTGAGAGCAGAAATCGGACTTAATGGCGGACCGATAAATGCACGGGGCGGACAAAAAAAAAATCCTGACGGACCGTAGTTTGCCCATGTCTAAACTAAATCAATTTACGTTCTGTGAACCTAATGACTCATGCCTCAAAAACGGATTCCATATTTTTTCCTGCATGAACTACAATCTTCAGCTTTAAAACCACTCTTTCTGTCATCATTATTTTTTTTTGTATTAAACTCTCAAAACCAATCTCAGAATCGATCAACTTATATTCCCAAAAGGAGATGCGGTTCATCAGAAATACACGGGATGGGAACAAACTGGTTTAAGTATTTATTTATTTATTTTTTTAATCTCAGAGACATGAAATAAAAGAATGATAAATGAGGCCAGAGAAATTAAATTGAAATAAAAAAAAAACGTATTGCCTGGTAGAGAGCAGAGAAATATCTGATGTTGGATGAGATACGGTCAGTAGGACAGCTGTTCTCAACGGGTGGTATGCATGCCATAAGTCAGAGGTATTCAACCTGTGGTCCGCGGCCCCTCCAGGGGTCCGCGAGGAGCTTCAAAGGGGTCCGTGGGCAAAGTCAATGAAATTAGGGATTATCTGGTATATAGTATTGCTTGGTTTGGTTGATTGGTTAAGTTTTTGACTAAACCAAAATGCTCGCCATGCCAATGTTTCAGGCACAATGTGCAGAATTGAAAACTATCTGGTATTTCCTTATATTTTCGCCTGAAGTCTGAACTAGACTGCATACTACATGTACTTGTGTAGTGAGTTTTTGAGTCATCTTGGCATTATTTATTACTGAGCTCTGACATCACTGTTAAAAAACCGGATCTGCGCAAGCGTGTGAATTATTGATAAATAATCTGGTTAATCAGTGGTTACAATTATTATAATCCTAGATGGGCCTAGAAATAATCTTAGACAAAAGTTTTTGATTTGATATCAATTTGCTGGTATACACTTCGCATGTTAATTTAAAATGACACCCACAGATGAAACGGTGCGAAATTCTAGCTATGAACCTATTATGCTGTTCTGTTGTCATATGAATTGCTTAGGTGACAAATACTTTTTAAAATGTTAATAAACAATTCAAAATATTTGATAAGATTTTATTTGTTTTATTATAGTATTATAACGAGACGAGCTCATTTTTCTAGACCATCATAACGACTCGATGGCACACTTCTTTACAGTCGAGACATTCTAGCTTATCTTTCAGACATTTTTAACATTTTGAACTGTTTAAATCTGTCATTGCAAAGACCTGAAAACAAAGTCGATGCCTTCCAGAAGAAACTTCGCATATGGAGGGGGAGATGTGAAGAAGACACCTATGATATGTTTCCATTGTTGGCTGACTTTCTTACAGTGAACACAATATTTCGACAGGCGTCATTGCAGGCACTATTTTGAACCAGCAGCTGTAGTATTACTTTCATCAGTATTTTGGCAATAACGATATTGGATTCAAAATCCCTTTTGAATTTGATCTAACCAATTTAACTGGTCTCGAACAAGAACAATTGTTTGAATTGTCGTCTGACAGGATTGTGTGCTTGCAGTTCAGCAGACTGCCACTGTTGTTGTTCTGGCTAGCATGTTTCCAGGAGTACTCGCTGCTGTCAGACAAAGCCACCAATGTCCTGCTACCATTTTCTACGACGTACTTGTGCGGAACTGCATTCTCTGCTGTTACTGTTACCAAGTACAGGCCCAGACTGGACATTGAACATGAAATGCGCATATGTTTATCTCGCAGACCACCATGTTTGGACAAACTCTGTAGTGATAACAGGCAAAGCATTACCACTGAACAGAGAACTGTGTAACAGATATACCAGCAGAATAAATACACGGTGATTGTTTCATTTTTTGGATAGATAGCTATTGCGGTATGTGAAATGACTTTTACATGTTTTGCGCGTAACTTAGGCTAGGTCTACCGTTTAGCAGGATTTAAGTAGATTGCATCCACATAGTTTAAAGACATATTCTGGCCCAACCTGAGGTACGAAAGTTGAGGCCAGGGTGCCTTGGGCTATGGGGGTCCGCCACCCGAACTTTAAATGTCTGTTGGGTCCGCAGCATAAAAAAGGTTGAAAACCTCTGCCATAAGGGGTTACTGCAAAGGTTGTGCAGGGGTACGCGGCAACATGCAATTTTCGTTTAAAACAACCAAGAGTTTGAAGAAGGTCACCAGTTTGCTGCGTGCACTCATCACCAGACAATCGAATCAGAAAGGTAAGCAGCGCATTCCACTATGAAAGTAAGTACATTTATTCGCGAACTACTTACCTGTGAGGGTTACCCGAGGACATAATTTGAGGGACAGTCGCGAAAAAAATAAAACAAAAAATGTTGAGGACCGCGGCAATAGAAAGAATCTGCCAACCGACGCCATCGTGAGAAAACCAGTTGTAATGATGTGTATTGTTAAAATAGTACAAAAACTATCAGGTTTTGTTCATAGAGCAACAACAAAATACTTTAAAGAGCCCATCATAGTCAACAACATCCGGTGAACTAAATGTAATTTAAAACACGAAAATCAACAACTGGCTCATTATGAGCCGCAGTCAACTTTATGGACAGCCTCATTTGGCTCGTTAAGTATAACATTTACATACCACAAACACATTGCGATATCACTCTCCATTGTATACCCCTCTTGGTGTGCATTGTATTTGTGACAACCTCGCTAGGTGTGCTGGTAGATACATTGTATTTGTGACAACCTCGCTAGGTGTGCTGGTAGATACATTGTATTTGTGACAACCTCGCTTGGTGTGCTGGTAGATGCATTGTATTTGTGACAACCTCTTGGTGTGCTGGTAGATGCATTGTATTTGTGACAACCTCGCTTGGTGTGCTGGTAGATGCATTGTATTTGTGACAACCTCGCTAGGTGTGCTGGTAGATACATTGTATTTGTGAAAACCCCTCTTGGTGTGCTGGAAGCTAGTAGTAGCTACATTGTTTGTATTTGTGACAATGTTCTTTTTTTGTCCTGCGTTTATTACACATTTGCTCACTCCGGGCTCCGTTGGCCGCATTAATTGAACAAAGCGACTAGCAATCTAGTCCAGGTATGTTTATCCAAAGTGTCAAGTTAAAAAAAAAGGTTGTTTTCGTTCGTGTCACCTGATTGATTGTAATCGCTGTCAGTTTCAGTTTTCCTTACCTTCCCTGTCTGGCTATTAGCGAAACGAATTAAAAGAACAAACAATCTATTGTAACCACTTCTTGTTTACAACGTTCCATGATTTAACTTTGTTTATAAATTGACTATGGTGAGGCTCTTTAAATTATTTTTAATCACTGCATTTAAAAAAAAAACAACTAAAGTGGCGACCCTCACCGACTTCACGAGTTGTCTCACCCCCCCCCCCTGTGATAGACCACGGTAAATGTAAGTGGCCAAGTCTGAAACGCATCAACGTGCCAGTGCATGTGGACGATGTTCTATGTGCCTACGGTTCAGATCTTAGGCTTTAATAAAACAAAAACGTTGAATGTAGAATCAACCGTGATTCACTCGATATGAAACGAGATGTAAACCGCAAATCAAAGTCAGCAGGTGACCACTTGTCATACAGTTGGGGAAAAAAAATAAAAAAATTCAAATTCATTTGGCATGGCTATGAACGGCGATCATGCCTTTCTGGCATGGTCAGCTAATGATCGATCGATCTGAGAGGGGGGGGGTCATTTTTAGGTCAGTCTGTGATACAAAATGGTTAACAGTTAAGAGCAATAAAAAGGTTGATTGTGCTGATAATATCCTATGCGTTTCTCTTCAACGGCGTGACAAAACAATTTAAAAAAAAAAAAAACATAAATACACAACTGGATAATCGTGAACATTAACCCAAGAACATAGCCACACAGAAAAAAAAAATACCCGACACTACATCAAGTTTAAAGGTCAGCAGCGGGTGGTAGTAAGAGAGGTTCAAGGGGTCAAGACGAAATGTTCTAAACTCAGCTGCCACGTGTCGCCTGGCTATTTTTAGATCAGGGCATCATGACTCACAGAACAACAGAGTCAGAGTGTCGCTAAAGAGACAACAAACCAACCAACCAGATTTATTGTTAAAACACGCTACAGTTGGACAACACAACACACAGGCTAAACAAGAGTAAAATACGGTGACAGAGGGATAGGTTTTAAAAAAAAAATAGTATTTTGTTAAAAATAACTTGAGCAATTAATGCGCCAATATCTGAGTGATGCGGTCAAATTATACCCGTTATTTTCAAGTGTAGTATATGCAGTTAAAAAAAACAACACCAATATCGGCTACATAAAAATGTCACGCTCACTCTAAATAGAAAGTGCCTGTTGTATGTAGAAGTATCAGCAATACCGCCAATACCTAACAATTATTTACAGTGCATGTGTTGACACCATCAAACAACACACGCAAATAATATCGTAATGTTAAAAAATATGTATTTCTTCAGATCATATAATATCACATAAATTATCTTTACTTAAAAAATATATGCGTGAATGCCCATCTATTTTTTTTTTGTTATAATTATCAAATAATTTAAATACAAATTTAGTCCAGTAGTTTGTATTCCTTCACGCTTTTAACTTTAGTAATAGTAACTTATATAAAATGTAATGATCTAAAGATTTTTTTTCCTATTTATTGCACCTCACGATTAGCATTCACCGCCAGCACTGTCAGCGGAAAACAGACCAGGAGTCAGTCGACATTTCTATGTATAGTCAATGCCGTGATGGTTTTTACCGCATTGTTTCTATGTATAGTCAATGCCGTGATGGTTTTTATCGCATTGTTTCTATGTATAGTCAATGCCGTGATGGTTTTTTACCGCATTGTTTCTATGTATAGTCAATGCCGTGATGGTTTTTACCGCATTGTTTCTATGTATAGTCAATGCCGTGATGGTTTTTTACCGCATTGTTTCTATGTATAGTCAATGCCGTGATGGTTTTTTACCGCATTGTTTCTATGCACTGCACGCGGAATGTCAACACCGGGACATAGGTGTGACTATGTGTGGTATGTGGTGTGTTGAGCGATGGATATTCCATGATAGCATCAAGAGGACAATGCAAACGAGAGCAGGCGTTCAGTGGATGCGGGAGGCGGCCACATAACTGGAGAAACGGGGGGTGGAAGGGGCTCTACATGATTCTTGGTGAATAAATGCCACAATTAAGCACACACACACACGTTTCCAGTGACGATATACTGATATAGCGCTCACACTGAAACTTCACTCTTGGTCCTTGGACCATGTCTACACATGTGACAAAGAATGGTGAAAAAAACGCAGTGGCTATGGATACAGCCAACGCGCATGCGCTCTAGACGGACTATTTTTTTGTGCCGGCATGCGCGATTGCTGGATTCCGGAATTTTTTTTTTCGGGGTACATCTATAGATATTAGCTCCTATTCCGAACCCTATCCCCGAAAACAAAAAATTTTAAAAATTGCTGTATCCCGAAAAAAATACGGAGTACAGCTGGCTGTATCCGTAGCCACTGCGGAAAAAAAAAAAAAAAAAAAGCGATACCTCGGAGGGAGAAGGGGGCCGGGGTCACAGATAAAAACAATAAGATTATAAAAAAGTGCGTTTCAAATAAACGGTGAGTCAAACTGTGCACTTGTGCGGTTCAAAGTTCAGACGCGACCCGCCAACTGGGAGTCCACATCGGGTCATTTACACACGGTCAGGGGTCAAACAGCGAATACGGACGTGACAAAACTGCAACGCGATGGCGAGACCGTCGACAATCAGGAGTCGTGTATACAAGTTAACAAGTGTGGTGTTTGCAGTAACGCCTCATCTCACCCAGCTCGCGGGTGTTGCTGTTGTTTCATAAACTACAAATATGGCTAGCGCACCAAGAGAGTTGGCAGGCTGCAACAGGCTATAAGCTCAGAATCTGCACAGAAAACTTTTCGATCAATGTGAGCCTTGATTCCATAATTACTAGCATAAAGTAGCACACGCGATTTTTTGGCCTCCTTGACTTTTGTAAAATGAAACTTTTTTTTGTGTGAGCGCACTGGTCTCAAAAAGCTGTAGTCGAAATTGAAGAGAAAAGTGCAATTTGACAAAACTGTACAGGTTCCACTATAAATAAGTGGTTCCCAACCCATGGGGATGCTACATGTGTGACGGGGGTGGGTGTCAAGGGATCGATGGTTGTAACAACCAACATGAGTTATTTTTAACCATACGGTTACCATAAAATGCGTGCACATATAAGTCATTTTTTTTATAAGTCAGCCGCGTATTTTGATTTATTTGTACAAAATGTTGGGGGTAATCACGTGATAAGATAGTTGTGAACCGCCGCTGACTGTCCATTCAACTTGACCTCAAGTTGAATAGGAAATCAGCTGAACACCGAGCCAGCACTACGCCCACATAGTACTACCACCACACAACCCGCCCAGGACTACATTGTCACCACCTAGTAGCAGTAGTAGGTAGTAGGAACATAGCATAAACCCACACAAAAACTTCCGTAACACAGGAACAGAAGAAAAAAAGTAAAGATAGGTTAACGTGCCGTATGTTGGGGAGAAACTGAGAAGGCGAGCAACAGAAGCAGAGATGATAAAGTGGATATGCAGGGGCCACAACCCACCTAACCGCAGGGGCAACCTGCTACACTTGTGACAAGAACCACCAAACTTGTCAATGAGACATTGATTTTTTTTTGTTAGCGGGCCGTTATTTTTTAAAGGAAAGGAGTGGACTTAAGATATATATGTTGTGCAATATATCTTTAGAATGTCAAACTATCAATTCCAGATTATGACTCAAAACTTGTAACTGCTAGTAATAAACAAGACATACATTAAATAATTTCCGACCATTAAAATGCCGTTTTATAGAGACTACAAGTGGAGAGTGTACAGCACATGAAGCTTGATAAAATAGAATACACTGACTGTAAGCAGGAAGTAAACATGAATCTCTCACCTTGGAATTACACGATCAAAATAAGCACACACACACTTTTACTGAACAATTAATCAGAATGTTTGGGCTTAACAGCTGACCAGGAAGTCAAAGAGAAAATGCATGAAAAGAAGGGGTGAACTAAGTCACCCGATAAATGAAATTTAAAAAAACAAAATGGCACTGAACAAACAACTGACTGGCTCCTGGCCAAAGGGGTTTTTTTTCTTCCTTTCTATAACCTGCTGTGCATTTTGCCCTATTTTTTCCCTTCTATGTTCAGAAGCACTCTGGAGCCATGACAACACGATGGCAATTTATGAGGCTTGAGGTGGAGATAAAAGAAACTTAATGTAACACTGTAACCCAGGAAGAATTTTTTGTAACATAATTATCTCAGGTGTCTGTCTTCTTCCAGACAATTGATAGCAGACAAATAAATTGTATGCCATGTGACCCAACCCAAAAAACTTTATAAAACCTCTAGAGTTCATATTTCAATGCACCTAAATCAGTAAATATTACAATGCACCTCAATCAGTAAATATATCAATGCACCTAAATCAGTAAATATATCAATGCACTTAATCAGTAAATATTTCAATGCACCTATATCAGTAAACAGTTTCCTCTTCGAGAATTAATACAAAATGATTTATAAGAGACCTTTAGTCAATCTCTGTAAAACCATTGCAATCTAGATGAAATGAGTTAATAGAGTTGACAGCAGTTAATTTAGAAAAACAAAACTATGACACAGAGACAGGTTGAAAAAAGAAATAAAAAAATAATCAAAATAAAAAGATCTTAAGTCTTGCAAAGTTTTTCTTTTACATTTCTTCATGAAACTGTGCAGTTGTTACCACACACTGAATTATAGCCATCAAAAATCATACAAAACTCTTATGCAATAATGATCTTAAAGTATCATCTGAAAAAAAAAAAAGTACAATTGATGTTTGGCAAACGCTACCAAGTTTTAAAAGTTACACAACAATCGAGGTCTTGTCAATATGAATACACTTAGAAAAATAGATCACTAAAAAGAAATATATACATCATCTACGCTTGACGTCAATCTCACAAAGAATAAAGTACTTCAAAGAGTCTCACCAAATTTCATTTAAAAGGGAAAAAAGTAATGAAACAATTATTAAAAAATATAATTCAAAGGCAGCAGCACTAAACTCAATGAACAAGGCCATATGGTCACTGCTGATATATTACTAAAATCAATTGTGAGATTTCACTAACATTTTAACTTGAACAAATACTTTTCCCTTATGTTTAGTTTCACAAAAAAAAAAAAGGCTTCCAATAGCTTTAAGGATTTTACGACATTCAGTGCCGAGTCTTTTTCAGTCCCGCATTCATACAACTTCTACTTTCCATAAATAATGGCAGGTAATTTTTTTTTTTGGGGGGGGGGGGGGTGGGGGGAATTAGAGACATCCCCGTAACCAAGAATTAAATAGCAAGATTTCAACCAGATCTACTTTCTAGTTAACATCTTATGGATTCTGAAATACCACAGTTCGTACACTATGTATTATATAATACATTAAATTATCATCAAAAAGAAAAAAAATGTGTGGGATCAAATATGAAAATTAACTCAGATTATTTATTTTTTAATCCAAAAAACTGTCAGTTTTAAAATAATTAATAATAATGTGTCAGAGAATAATAATTGTATACATAAATACATTTTAGGCTAGTTTAGCTATAACTATTATCATATCCAAGGCTGTAATGATAGTTTTTTTGTTACTATTTGAGCTAACATTCTTATAATACTATCCCGCATAGACCATAATATAAACTTTTTTCATTAGATTGGTTTAGAAAATTCTTTAAGGAATTTAGATGACGACATTAAAAGAAAACTGGCCAATATTTTATTAGATCAAAACATTGAAAATTAAAAGTGAAATTATTAAATGGAAGATATATTATAAAAGTATGCTCTGTAATGGAAAATAGATTTCTAATAATGCAACAAATGTTGTTGGCAGTGGCTAGGGTTCAGTCTGACCGAACCCACATTTTTTTACTTCGGGTACCAGCCATATATAATATTGCTCCACACCCTATCCCTAAATTCTGAAAAAAAAAATGTATATATGCCATGTTCCTTATACCCTAATATAATGGTTTTGGCTGGTGCCGGAGTCACTGCGCAAAATGTTTATCCAAATCAAAACTATTCCTGACTTATATTAAAAAGATAAAATTGGACAATGCTATTTTATGAGATGTCATGTCCTATTTTTATTACTAGATGGTAAGCTTATTGTGTATAGCTGGTCAAAAAGTAAGTCTTATTTTTCATATTGTTTTTTTTTTCCAAACTTACATTTCATAGGCATCCAATCATCATAGTAAAAATTAGTTGAAAAGTTATGAAATTTAATAAAATAATGCCAATGGGCTAAAATTTCTTGATCAGTACTTTTAAAATACTGAAAAAAATATAATAACTGATTTATAAAAAAACATGTATTTATAAATAATATGTGTACGTAAGAAGCTCCTTTTTTAACACTCTCCCTGACTCTTATCGTATCGCAATATCTTTACGCTGCACCTGCAGTAGCAGACGGGTAATAAATACCTAATTTAGATGTACCCTTTTACTTTCTATATGTCAAGTAAAAATTAACATGCACGAAATAAGCTGTAAGTATATGTCAAATCATTTAAAAATGGCTTTAGTACTCACCTAATGTGCCACGAAATATAATCATGATTTCAACATAGAATGTAAAGCCAGCAACTGTGACTACTGAAAAAGAAATAGGAAGTGTTAGCCAAAAATGGCGACAATCTCTTATTTTGGGCGTGAAATGACGAGAATTAAGAACGTACAATAAAGATTTCGAAACAAAACTTTATTCTGAAGCGTAAATGTTCATCTATATCAGCGGTCGACAACCGTGGGTCCATCAAAGATTTGGACATCTTTAGCAGAATTTTTAAATTCAAGTATAAATAAAAATGTTAGCTTGTATATAAGCCACACAAATACGGAGTACAACTGGTTGTATCCATAGCCACTGCGTACATGGGCGTATTCATTGGGGGGGCAGGGGGCTGCCCCCCCACCTTTTGAAAAATGTCATGTAAGAGAGGGGGGCATTTACTCCCCCCACTCCCACATTAAAAAAAAATGTCATAAAGTTTTATTTATTACCCCCCCCTGGAAAAATTTGTACCCCTAAAAATTCTAGCGACGCCCGCTAGCTGCGTATAGTATATATGATATTGTAGCAAACGGGTGAAGTACTGCACATGTTTTATAATCAATGCGATGAATTTGAGAGAAAAGAAGTGTAATGATGGCTTAACAGTTGTATCAGTATCTCCACAATCTCTTACTGAAGCCTGCCTTTGTTATTATTGAACGGAATAAAACCCAAGAACATCGCTATTTGATGATAATTTATCATTCTGCTTTAATGTCTGAAGACATCAATTTAAGCTTAAGGCAAATCCATATACATATATATATATATATATATATATATCTCTCTAAGGTTAAAAGTACCCGGCTTTACCCGGGTTTAAAATATAGATTTCTGTTTACCTTCTTTTCCCTACCCCCTCTCTGCCTTCCTCTCTCTCTCCTTCCTCTCTCTCTCCCTTTCCCTCCTTTCTCCCTCCTCTCTCCTTCCCTGGCTCTACCATCTCTCTCCGTCCCTCTCCATCTCCCTCTCTCCCCTCTACCCTCCTTCCTGCACTCTCCCCCTCCCCATCCTTCCCTCCTCCCTCCTCCTTCCCTCCTATCTCCCTCCCTGCCCCCTCTTTATCAAAATCTCTTCCTCTCCCATTTCTCCCATCCTCTCCCTCTCTCCTTCCCCTCCCCCTCTCTCCTCCCTATCCCACTCTCTCCCTCCTTTCTCCCTCCCTCCCTTTCCACCCTATCTCTCCCCCTCTTTCCCCCATTCCTCCCTCCCTCATTCCCTCTCCCTCTCCCTCACCCCCTCCCTCTTTATCTCTCTCCTCCCTCTCTCCCCCTCTATCTCCCACTCCCTCCCTCTCTGTCCCCTCCCTACCCCCTCTCCCTCCCTTCCTTTCTCTCTCTCCCTCTCCCCTGCTCCCTCTCCCCCCTTTCTCCCTCCCATCTCCCTCTCTCCCCTCCCTTTTCTCCCCCTGTCCATCCCCCTCCCTCCTCTCACCCTCTCCCTCCCTCCCCTCCCACCACTCCTTTCATCTCTCTCCCCCTGCCCCCTCTCTCTCTCTTTATCTCTCTCTCCCTCCCCCTCTCTCTCTCTCTCTCTTTCTCTCTCCTCTCTCTCTCTCTATATATATATATATATATAGTATATATATATATATATATCTCATCTATATATATATGTATATATATATATATATATGTGTATGGCTTCACCCACTTCTTCTAAAATCGCTAATATACACATACATCACCAAACTGTACAAATCAGAGAGCATGAAAAAAACAACAATTCTTTACATCACAAAGGCACAGTACAACACCAGCGCGCAAGAGATATTCGATCATCAGGGAAATGACGTCTGGGGAATTTTATTTATGGCGCCGTCGAGATTACTTTAATATAGTAAAATACTAAAATAAAAAAAAATTAATTACAATTAAACTACCCATCGAGATGAAACAAGCTCTGTCCTAACCTTCCCCATATGCATTATTTGTATGTGTAACAAATTTCACGTTATTTGTTTGTCCTGAAAATTCTCACAGCAGGGGCCAGGCATTCTACAGCAGGGGCCATGCAATAGCAGGTAATACATTTTTTAAGTAGAACAAATATGCACAGAAGGGGGCAGACAAAACGCGTCCCTTCGGCGCCCCTTCCTAATACGGCGCCCTGTGCTGCCCCATAACCCGCAGTATCCTTCCTACGCTACTGTCTCCTAGCTCCCTGCTCCAAGCTTAACAAAAACCCCCTTTAAAAGCATCCCTCCTGTATCCATATTAATACAGATTCTTCCTCAGAGTTACACCAAAAGTAAAACAAAACAAGTAAATTTTAAAAGGTATTTTACCTGTGAAATACATTTCGAATGTTAATTTGTATAAAAACTAGAAAGGGGGGTGCGAGGCTGCTGGTGGCCTGCAGATTTCCTCCATTTCATATTAAACCAAATTGGTCTCATCGGGTTTTATGAACGATCAGATTCAAAATCATGACGTAACCGAGGTGACACAATACGGGAGGCGAGTAGCACGGGGTGTCACCACGCAAAGCGTCTGGAGCTTAGGTATAAGAATACAATTCTTGAGGTGATTGAGATGCTTTCGAATACGGCTCAGTGTTAAAAGAGCACATATTAAAGAGGACAATACACACTTACAATAAAATCATCCGTATCTTATTTATCACATGTAACTCAAAAAGAGTTTATAAATGTTCTAGCACATCATTTGAAGGAGAGCCTTATAGAGATATAAAAGCTGCAAGGTATTATGGAATTTTGTTCGACAGCACACCTGACATATCACACACTGATCAGATGCTGATCGCTGTTATTTTTCTATGAGTTATCCGAAGTTGAGAAGGCTGAGAAGACATGCGAATGCAGCAGATATTGATCTTGACAACGCCAAAGAGTGGTCAGTATTTAATGTTTTGAAATTGATTGCTGAATGGGGCTTCATACAATCTCTGCCAAAACTCTCACACTGAGCCTGTAATTATTATTAATCACAATCTGTGTGTGTCTGTAGCTTCATGTTAGAGGAGTTTTTCAAATCTGAAACTGATAAAAAAAAATTCTCCCTTCCACTATGGGGCAGAGAAGGCTTTCTGATGTAGCTCTCTTAACTATTGAAAAGTGGTATGGTGAAAGATATTGATGGAGTGATTGGAAAATTTACAGCTTTGAAGATCGGGAAAGAAAAATTTAAAATAAAGCTTATTGTCAAAATAAAAATAATTTGACTTTGCTTTGCTGGTTGTTGCAGTTCTTAAATGTTTTAACGTTAAATTATATTATGTAATTTGATTTTTTTTCTTATATAATTAAAACTCATCAACTCTTGGACCGATTCGACGTATTTCACAAACATTACAATTAAAGGCAACTATCTATGGTCTAGTGCATGAACATGTTCCATTGTTCACGGTGGAAGTCTAGGTGTGAGGGTGGGGGGGCACCCTGAATGTTCCGCACCGATGACACAAATCATAGTAATTGTCACTACTTATTGCACACCACACTCCCTCTCCATCAGATACTTTTTAAGGAAGTTTTCTTCTTAAAGTAAAAACCTCATAACATAGAAACAGAAACAACAATGTAGGCCTACTTATTCATTACAAAGCTCCCAGACACAAAATCTAGATGACATAAGATGAACAATAAGCTGACATCACATAGCATATACACTTGCGTAACATTTAAACTGACTTAACATATAAACTTACTTATGACGTAATTTATTTAACATATAAAATGGCAAAGCATGTATTCTTACTTAACACATAAAAGGACAAATCATACAATCTGACACAACATATAAACTGACTGACCCATAAACTGATATAAACTGAAAAAAAAAACATAAACTAACACAAGATATAAACTATTGCTAGCTGCCTTAGCCCAGTCATGGAGGTTTTACATCAGTAAGATGGGCAATTTCTTTCATGGAGAAAGAGCAGCAGGTCCATTTAGGTACAAGGGCCTTCCATGGCAATGGCTTGGAATCCACACTGGTAATGAGGCCCCCCTCCCCCCCAACAGTATTTGCCCGGTAATATCTCCTTATTCTGAGTGTTTGTTGTTGTTGTTGTTGTTTTGTGTGTGTGTTGGAAAGGGGGGGGGGAGTACTAACTGTTGTATTTTATTATAGTTGATTGTGGAAATCTACGGGACCCCCCCCCCCCAAACATTCAGGTTTAACAAGTATTTGGGTTGCCCCCCGCTTTGCGACGGGCCCGAGACTTCCGTCAATACGGTCGACAACTAGAATGAGTTAACTTAATTTTAAGGTGTGTATAGTAACTGTATAGTGGGGTGATGGAAGTTGAAGCACATTTACATATCTATCTATCTATCTATCTATCTATCTATCTATCTATCTATCTATCTATCTATCTATCTATCTATCTATCTATCTATCTATCTATCTATCTATCTATCTATCTATCTATCTATCTATCTATCTATCTATCTATCTATCTATCTATCTATCTATCTATCTATCTATCTATCTATCTATCTATCTATCTATCTATCTATCTATCTATCTATCTATCTATCTATCTATCTATCTATCTATCTATCTCTATCTATCTATCTATCTATCTATCTATCTATCTATCTATCTATCTATCTATCTATCTATCTATCTATCTATCTATCTATCTATCTATCTATCTATCTATCTATCTATCTATCTATCTATCTATCTATCTATCTATCTATCTATCTACATATCTATCTATCCTATCTATCTATCTATCTATCTATCTATCTAATCTATCTATCTATCTATCTATCTATCTATCTATCTATCTATCTATCTATCTATCTATCTATCCTATCTATCTATCTATCTATCTATCTATCTATCTATCTATCTATCTATCTATCTATCTATCTATCTATCTATCTATCTATCCTATCTATCTATCTATCTATCTATCTATCTATCTATCTATCTATCTATCTATCTATCTATCTATCTATCTATCTATCTATCTATCTATCTATCTATCTATCTATCTATCTATCTATCTATCTACATGTCTGTCTGTCTACCTATCAGTCTGTCTATATATATATATATATATATATATATATATATATATATATATATATATATATAAGGTGGGTAAAAGCGGATCACTTTAGACAGGAGCATTTTATAAAAAGATTACATTTATGACGTCCATCGTACTTGTCGCCCGCCTCTGTATAGGTTGTGAAAATACTTTTTTTTTTCCTTCAAGTAACAGTACGACTACTTCTTCAAGCTGACCCCCATCTTTAGCCAAAATGTCTTTTATTCTGCAACCAGGAAGTAGAATGACGGCTATTGCAACGTAAGAATATATTTACACAGAGCCTGGTTAAACAAAATGCTAATATGTAGTTGAATGAAGCCCCATGAAAAGAGATGCCAACATTATAATCATATGAAAGATGAATTCAGCTGCAGGGTCGTTTTTTAAGGTCATCGTAGGCCCTAAGCACTTTCAAAGTCGTAGGCCCTCCCCGATTTCATTTTTTTTTATATTTTTCAAGAATGCACCGGCACTTATTTGCCATTTTGGCTTTTGTAGGCCCTTGAAAAGTCCGTAGGCCCTAGGCACAGTTCCTACTGTGCCTGTATGATAAAGCGGCCCTGTTCAGCTGTAGTTGCCTGTTAAAAAAAAAAACAACAACACGTATAATCTCTCTATGAAAACTCTTTTTTTTATATCATTCTTACGTTGGCGCGTACATCCAATATCTTTTTGCCGTACAAAGACGTCGGAAAATTAGTGGGTGGCCGAGTGGTGTAGAGCGTTCGACTGTCGATCTGAAAGATTTGTGTTCGATCCTCGGTGAGAAGTAAAGGCTGCTGGGCGTTTTGCTAAACACACAATTCCATTTTTAGGAAACAGTGGTCTGATGGTCTCCACTATATGAATAAGTATTTTTAACATTCGACACAATTCCTTGACACCCCAGTTTGAAGCCATTGAAAATACATGTGCTTTATATATTATACTTTTAAGTCGTGCTTTTTTTATATAGCTTTTGATTTAACTATATTTTCTGTTTGTTTGTGATTTATTAAATCTTGTAAATGAATTTTGGATCTTTTCTCATTTTGCGAGAAAGCACACGTAGGTGTAGATTATAATAAAAATAAAACATTCTAATTATATCGAATCCGTAAGCTAACAGGATAGTAGGGTCTAATGTTTAAGATGTGAAAGTATACGATGGAAATTGTCATGTAAAATATTGAAGGAAGTAAAACACAGGTGTGTATAGTACTGAAGCTATTTTTGTCTTATAGGCCTACAAGTCAAAGTAAGCAATAGGGTGTGCAGCAAGAATAGGAAGTTTAATTCTTTTAAAAATCAACATATATTATGTATATATATATATATATATATTATATATATATATATATATATATATATATATATATATATATATATATATATAAGATAAATAAAGCTTTTATCAAAATGCACTATTAAACAAGTAAAAATTAATTCCTCAGATCATATAAATATTTATATCAATTATGATTACTAATAATAAAAGTGAGGGTGAATTTAGTATATAAAACTTAATATGTCTTTATATTAATACAAAAATAGCAATAAATAACTAATCAATCTATAAATCTAAGTGGACACACACGTTTAAATTTTATAAATTTTTTTTACAGAGAAAGCCCTATCATTGTAGGCTAAAACTATTATAGGTTGAATTTGCCATTCTTTAAGCGCCCCACCCAGACACTCAAAGAATGTAGACTACAATATTGAAAATAAAAATTATCGCAATTTATTATATGAAACCAGGGCTCGATTTATCGAGAACTGTCAACTCTGCTTCACCTAATATATCCCTTCCGGGGATTAAATCACAGACATTTATCCCCGGCTCTGCAGATTTTTTTTTTTATCCCCAGCACTGTTTTTTCTTAAATCGAGCACTGTATGAAACTATATAAGTTTTTTTTTTTTTTAAAGGTACCATCAAACAGGCTCATAACGCTACCCAGTACTGACCATTGTACCAACGAGCCATAATAGCCTCAAAATGAATCTGATTTTTTTTTCAGCTGACGAATATAGCCAAAAGCTTTAAGCCTTTTTTTTTTAAAGTTTAATGAGTTTCCATTAAGGGAAATTAAGTGTTTTCTGCTTTAAAAAATGTTGATGATATTAATTGTAGAGGATCCTAAAATTGCTGTTAATATATGGGCGGATGTGCATGTTTTTGTTTTGAAAAAAAATTTTTAATTAATAATACAGTCAGATACATATTTTGCCCTTGTCATTATTATATGGCGCATGCGCTGATCATTTTTCATCGCCATTTTGTTTACAACGACTTCGAGGTTGGTGACTCGTTTTCAATTTTCAAGTCTCATTTTGACCCGTTTGCTTTTAGTTACTGCACCTACTTTCGTTTTGAAATTGTTTTGCCTTTTAAAAGTCATAGTGCAAATATAACATGCACCAATTACATGAACAAGCAAATAATAATATTAAAAGCCCAATATGGTTTAAGAGAAAGCATTCGCGCTTTAGTGTAACGGCAGTGACGTGATTCATAACACTCACTAGTATTTGACTTAGGACTCATAAATAGTTACCGTCTAAGACTATGAGTAGGCCCTAGCTGCATTAGCCAGGATAATTATTGAAGAAAATTATGTTTAGTGATAAAAGTATTATTTTTTTTATCTCTTATATGTGTTTTACTGTATTAGCTAGTATAATATGTAAAATACTAATTATGTCCCCCATTCCATCATTTTTTTGTAGACATTCACATACCAACTAACATATTTGTTGATTCTTTCAACTATGAAGCTTAATAATTGATTTTAATTAACCAAGTCAAAACAATTCCCAGACAGTTTATTTGGAGATATTAATATTTATTTCATTATAAATCTAAAGTTGCTCATGCATTTTTATTTTTTCATAGCCCCGTGCTTTATTTGTAGTCAGCACCATAAGTTGAAAGCCCATTTATTATACATGCACTTTGGTCAGTTAAGGGGCTTTCTGCAAGTGACACATAAGCAGGGCTCGATTTACCGCCGGGGATACCCCCGGCACTGAGAGCCGTCATCACCGGCTCTGTAATATATCCCTGCCGGGGATGAAACCATGGACATTTATCCCCTGCTCTGCAGAAATTTTTTTCATCCCCGGCGACCCCGGCACTGGTTTTTTCTTTAATCGAGCACTGCACATAAGGCCCTATACTATATATTCCTACTGAACTGCTAAGGTTGCCTTTTCCTAGCACTCTGTTTTGTTTTAACACATGGGACCCAGAAAAATGCTCCACCTTCTCTAAATTGGTTGTTTTTTTTTGGGTTTTATAGTTCCTTATCTAAAAATGCCATCAATATTTAATCATCATATAAACATTATTGAAAAAAAAAATTTCTTTTATTGGCAGTTTGAGTGAAATAATATTCACCATGAACAACTTCCCTATTTATAATTCACTCTTATTCCTGACAGTCTGATCTTTCACAGATTTTTGTTTTCACTTTATACAGTACCCCCGGTTTACAAGCCTCACCTTTTTAAGATTTGATTTTCATGTAATTTTCAGTTGTAAATGGGGAGTACCACTGTATTTACAAGTTTTTTATTGATAATTATTTGCTTGGCGAAGGAATGTCAAGATGTTTAAAGCAAAACTGTAAGCAACTAAATAAATTGCTGGGTGACGCTTTGATAGCGAGCGAGTTCTTCATGCTGCAGTACAAACTGCACACTGTGGGTTACAGTTTTAACTCTCATCGAGTCCTGGTCACCTACATATATAATCTCCCATGGTGCCTTCATGGCGATTATACTATCTGCTATGGAAAGAATGATAGAAGAGCACTGCAAAAACTGTCCCATAAGTGTTTTATAGGATCTAAGAGATAAACATCTCAGCCTTTCGGGGACTTGTAAAAAAAAATATGATGTTTTAAACTTTTTATCTATAAAATTTATTCATTGAGTAGGTTTATGAATTGTTTATCTATTGTTTCTAGGTTTTCCATACATGCTTACAATAGCTAAAAAGAGAAAACATTTTTTTTTTCCCCTATAGTCGGTTTGTTGAAAATGACCAAGGATGGAGAACTTGGTCATGAAGAAGCTCTAATACCGCAGCAGATGGCACAGTTTTAATGAGTCTTCCATTGATTTCATCCCTGGATGGCCCAGAGGTTAATTACTCAAGCATTAAAACACTGGAAGATGAGGATTTAGATGAGATGGTGAAAGGTGAGGTGGATGACGAAGTTGATATGAGCCAGATGCTGTCTGTAGTCAATGCTGGTGGTAGTAAGTCATACCTTTTATAACTTTTTTTCCTCCATTTACTGGTTTACACACTCAACATTAAAAGTTGCTTTTGAGATGATTTTTCGCTGTAGTTTTTGTAAAGATTAAAAAAAAAAATAATAACTAGCTTTGGTATATCAAAAAATCAATTTTAGTTAAAATCTTTTAGAAAATTAAATAATTTTGTGTACACTTTGTGTCTGAAAAGTTAAGATATTTTTCTTTCTTCATTTGTTGTTTATTTTAGCTGTACTATCAGCATAGCTATGCATGCCATTTATAAATAATAATAACACTTTATTAACAATATCTGTCAGTACATCTAGTATAAAAATTATTTTACAGGGTACTTATTTATTCATTATAAATTTTTTTTTTTTTTATTTTAATATTTATCATAAATGTAGAAATTTACCTTCACTGTAAATTACCTTGGTGTTGAAATATTTCCAGATATTATCAGAACTAACCATGCGACACTTCACTCCCTACTGTCCACACCCATCTCCCAGATGTACACACAACAAGATGGTATACAGGTCATTACATTACCCTCAGCATCTGAGTTCTTAAACATGGGATTAGCTGGCGATGTTAATGACAGACTCGTCCACATGGTTCCCACCAGTGCAGACCAGAACGGTTTAGGAACAAAATACATTGGACTCATTGCAATAGCCAATCCAAATATTCTAACCAATGTTAAAGAAATGGGTAAGTTGATCCTACGCAACCATTTCTACCCAGATTTTGTTGTTTTTTTTTTCAAATTACATCACATTATTAACCCCTACTACCACCCCTCCTTCAACACACAAAGATTGCTAACTTTTGGGATACTGTCGAGAAATGGATTTTATCTCTCGACCCTTAAATGGGTTTAGCAGGATTTGCTAACACACCTAACCCTTTTTTGTTATTCCCTGCCACTGCATAGCTTTGAAAGCCCTGTTACCCTTCACCTTTCACAAGATGTTGCCAGGCGTAGGTTTAAAATCACCTGTGTTATACTGACCAGGTCTACTGCATCACATCCTCAAGTAATTGAAATTTAGGAGCCATTTCATAATACACATATCAGCATTGAAAGCCTGTTTCAAATAAACTATAATTCTGTTATTAATGTTTTTTTTAAATACATATGTATATTAAATTCTTTAGTACCAAGCTTGAAACTAGAAGAAAATGCTTATGAAGACCAGCTTACTGAACTTGAAAAGAATGACTTTTAATTGTGATCAATAAAAAAAACTAGTGAAAATATTTGACACTTTTAAAGTTATATATATGCAAACATTTAAGGTTCTTCCAGATTTTGAAAAAGCATGACAACTTCACCATCTAAAATAGTCTGCACCAATAAATCATTATGTACACCTCTCCCCCCCCCACTTCTCCCATTTCAGGTTTCTCTGGGTTTGAATCTGCAGATAACCCAGATCTCCATTCGGCTTCTGTAGAAGGCATGGCTGCTATTTTAATGCCACCCCCACCAGCACCTTCAGATTTACCAGTCAACTGTCCGTCATGGGCCATGAGGCTAAAAAAATGTGAAGTAAGAAAAATAGAATTCTTGAATGCAAATAATGTTGTTAGTTTCGGTTCTTTTTAGATCATGATGAATATTTTTTTCTCTTGTTCTCTTTTTTAACATATCTGTGAAGTCCCTGTAAGGATGAGATGTGTATTTATTAGATCCCATAAACCACTATGGGACTTTTTTCATCCCCGCCATAGGTAATAATACAATGACCATGGAGGCACTAATGGAGACATGAAGGGGACTATCGCTTGAAAAAATTCCCTTGGTGTTCTCACTGAAAATCAAACCTGCAACCCTCTGATTGACTTTTGAATTCTTTACAGCCCGATCACCCTTCCACTACTGTTTAATATATAATGTAAAATGTTTTTGTTAATACAATTAGTTAACAGGGGTATAAAAATGTATCACACTTTTTATAAATGTCGACTTTCTTTATATATAGAGAATAGGTGATTCCTACAGAGGTTATGTGGAGAATGAAACTGAGCTGGATGTGGTGTTAACTCAGCACAAGCAGCAGACCAACAGTTTCTGGGGCACTCGCCAGTCTCCCAGTCCTGCCAAAGCCTCCACCAGGTTGATGTGGAAGTCTCAGTACGTTCCGTTCGATGGGATACCATTTGTCAATGCAGGTGAACTGTCATGGCTTTATGCTAATATCTTTGCAAATTAGATGATGATTTTCTTTAATTTAATACAGGTATTTAAGTCTTCACTCTATAATTTTCTTAGAATGTTCTTTTGTATTACTTTGTGCTTGCCCTGATATTTTTATCTATAAATTATTGACTTTTTTTTGTAGTCTTATTTTTTTATCTTTTTACTTTTAACAATTGTTATGATAATTTATATCCTTTTAAAGAATAACAAAATGCTTATCTCATCTACTTTATCCGTTTCTTCTTGCTTATCCATGTATTACTTAATTATTTAAAGAAAACAGACAATACACTAACATTACACTTTGTTAATAATTGGTTCAATTGTTCCAGGAAGTAGAGCAGTGGTGATGGAATGCCAGTTTGGTCCAAGAAGACGAGGCACTCTAGGAAAACGTGGTTTACCACAGAATACACCCAGTGAATTTAAGCAAACTTGTCCTGCTAGGTAAGTGCACTTTTTTTTTTTCATATGGTTTAGTAATTAAATTATAATAATTTTAAAATCAAAATAGTGTAATTAATCAATTTTTTTGCTTCTGTATAGCATCAGATGTAGAAATTAATATTGAGATTATTAAAAATTAGACTTTTTTGAATTTCTCATAAGAAAAAACTTTATTGGACTGTTCAAATATAAAAAAAAATCTTCAAATTATAAAAGTGAAACTGGAATAGAATAATTCCTTTCAGTAAAAGTTTATTACTTGGGCTATTTAACTATGGTCACATTTACCAAGATTTAAATAAAAAAATTGTTTATTTTTAAAATGATAACCCTTTATAGTAAAAAGGTCGAGCAGTGTACAGCTCTTGACTGCTGTTTATCTGAATGTCACCTGTAAGGAAATCTTACTTTTTATAGTAAAAAAAAAGGATTATGTCATCAGTTTTAAACATAAATTTGAAAACATTTCTTATATCTTGTTTCAGAATTTACATTAAAAAAGTCCGCAAGTTTCCATCTCATTCTGTGAATTTAAATCTCGATAAAAAAAGCATTCGACTAGCTATGGATAAAGCATTTCACGAATTGCGGGAACAAGGTCTGGAGCGATGGGGAGAGGAAAGGTTTGCATAACTCCATATTTTTTTCTCCTCAAATATTAAATAGGATGGATCTTTTGTTTTTAGATTTTAATAGTTTTAGCTTGAAGTGATTTTTTTTCTTTATCCATTCTCATTGGAACTTAAAGGATAGTAAATCTTTGGCATGTAACATGTTAGCTAGGAACAAAAACAAAATTTGATTGTCCAGAGTCATCTGCTTTTTTGTTTTTGAACATCCGTTATAGTACATAAGCTGTTTCGTTTTCATCACCATATGTTGACCGTGGGCAAAGGCTTTGATACAAAATGAAAAAATAGCTAGCTACTTCTCCCATCCCCTGGTGGAATTCTTTACCAGCTTTCAACCAAATAATAATCTCAATAAACTGTTTTGGATTTGGAAAGAGTAGAAGAACAGTGGAAAAAATGATTGGACAATCATGTTGAAATATGTTTGTGTTATTATGTCCCCTTTGTAACAAGATCTCATCAGTTTTATAAAAGTTACTGTTAAAATTTCAATTTTCTCTTATTTGTAGAAATGATGTGTTTTTTTTATAATCTTGAATAGATAATATTCTCCCTATCTATCTATATACATTTATTTATGCAATTTTTAGAAGAAATGGGTATTTTTTTTTAAACTTTTTCTGCATTAGAAAGTTCTTTAGCATTTTTGTTCAAATGAAAGATACTAATTTTGAAGAATTCTGCCTTCACCAGAGGAAGTCCCTAATTTTTAGGATATGTTTATATGCCAATTAGACCACTGGGAAATGCAATCTGTATAAAATAGTAACAAAATCTTGCATTGTTGGAAAAAGTTATTGTAAAATAGAAAAAATGGTTTTTAATATGAAAAATCACATCTAAGATAATGGACAATGTTATACACGTATAAAACAATTATAATCTCTACTAAAAAGTGGTGTATAATTTTTTTTTTTATATATTTTTGAATCAGCCTCTCCTTTATATGAAGCACACCTATTTTTCCATATGTTAACTGAACAAAAAAAAATGACTAGCTGTGTTTTAATTTGTACCAAATCTCTCCTGACACAGGTACTACGTTCAGTTGCCCACAGAGAAAGCTCATGACTATCATGACTTTCATTCTAAAAATGATAATGTGGCTGTAATGACTTTGGAAGAAGCCATGAGTATCAGTGATGAGCAGCAGCTGACACAAGAAAGAAGCGCTGAAGCTCGGATACACCCAGCGGTGTTGGAAAAAATCAGGCAGATGGTGGCTGGCGGAGAAACACGGCTCTACACAATCAGAAAACAGCTACGGTAAGTGACTGTGTGTCTGAATTTTTCTGACTCAGTAGTTGGGCTATAAAAGTCTAGCCAGTATGGTACAGGCTTTGTCAGAATTTATCTTTTTCTTTTGTCCATTATAAATAAAATTTATACTTATTATAAATATTTTCATATCAAATAACTATACTTCTCTCATTTGCAAGATTCCCATGTAAAATGGCATTGACATACATATCATAACATGCTCAAATTAAAATGGAGTTATGCTTTTTGTTATAATGTCATTGTTTATGCTAAATTACTTACAAGTCATGAGATAAAATGGTTTTTAATCATCTAAAATCATTATCAATTATTATTTTAATACATTAGGTAAATTACAAAAATCTTTGCATTGATACTTAATGAAACCTAAAAAAAACCTAATTAAAAAAAGAAAAAAAATAGCTTACATAATATGAGTGAACAGAATATAAACATTTTTCTGTATTGTTTTTTTGTTGATATTCTGAGAAATAAATTCCTAGATGATTGTATTAACTGTTGGCATCTGGATTTTTTTATACGATCGATTTTCAGTCTCATTTAATGTCAACATCTTCAATTTATTTACTGATTATTGAATTCAATATTTTTAATAGTTTGAACATCAGAGGTCTGGATTTTATTTACTCATTTGTTGTTGTTTTTTCGCCCCCTCATTCTTAGGAAATTTGTTTTGAGGGAGCTGTCTCAGTGTACAGGTCAGGTTCCAGAGCGCCATGACCTGACCATGTTCCCCACTGTCAATGATCTAAAGAACCACATCCACCAGGCACTGAAAGACATAGAGAGTGGATTGCTTCCCCTGACTGCACCAGTGGTGGGTTTTCTTTCAGTTCTAAAAGTATTGCTAACTCATCCATGACACAGTCTTCCATGATCGACCAGTTTTTTTTTATCGCCTCACCCATCACACATTGATTGATTGTAGCTGTTTATTGATTCTCAGTAGGAAATGAAATACCTTAAAAACTGAGGAATTGGATTGTATAGTTTTTAGTAATTTAACAAAATCGGGCTTTTGAAACATCTAAGATTTTTTTGGGCAATTGATATCGTCGAATTTTAATATCCCATCCAACTCATTGAATTCCAGTGTAACATAATTGATTGATTAGTAAAGTCTAAACACTTGGTGAAAAAAAAATGAAAATTTTTTAAATATTTTTTTTAAATATATCTCTTGTGTATATTAACAAGTGTACACTGGTTGAAGATGATGGAAAATGGTGTGTGTTAAATTAATTTATTTCATGTTTCTTGGATGATGAAATAAACAAAACGTGTCATTGTTTCTAAAGGTAAACCTTGAAGTCATGCCTGTGGGAGAGTCAAACTCTGAAGAGCAGGACTCGCCAGACATTAAACAAGACCTGTGCTCACTATGGGCAGACAGCAGCCTGTCATCTGGTCCCATGCCGGAGACGGTCACTGTTACACTCACACAGAATCCTGATGAAGGTTAGTCAAAGACTGAGATGTTTATCTTTTAGATTCTATAAATCACTCGTGGGAGGGTGGTGTTTTTTTTAGCACCTTAGCCAATAGTGCAATGGCCATGGAAGCACCACGGAAGTGAGAATCAGCACCATGATTTCAAAAATCTCATTCTATTCACTGGATATCAAACCTTGAACCCTCTGGTCAACAGTTGCATGCTTTATTCAGCACGACCACTTATCCCATATTCTACTTTTTTTTTTCTTGTGTAAAAAATAGAAACTTATTAAAATTGAATTCCCTACATAGTTAATTTAAAATTTAGATAATTTGTATCTATAACAATTTATTACATTTTAACTCACCAGCATCAACATTTGCTTTACCAGATTTAAATGTTGTCTTAATTTTTTTTGTTCTCTCCAATACATTTTAGATGGCCATCATATTATTTCACGAATTGAGACCCATCTGAGTGACGGAACAACTCAGGTCAGTACAACTCTGACACCAGAAACTGCCCAGCTTTTGTCTCGTCTACATCCAAGTTTGTTTCCAGCTGGGAGCTTGTTGCGGGTAAGTTATCCACAGTTTTAGTCACTTATAGTCTGTTTAGAATTAACGTTTTAATTAAACCCATAACTTATTCATTCCTTGAAACATACCTTGAAAAAAATGATACATGTATTAGTCGAGCTGATAAAATAACACAATAATCAATAATCTTAACTCATTTCATGAAGCATATTGGTTCTTTACCAATGCTTGTAGTGTTAAAAGTTCATAAATGATAACTAATATTTCTGTTTTCATTTGATGCCACATGTTGATAATTTTTCTCTCTTGGGAAAGTCATTTTCATCCCCATAAAATACAATAATATATCTTGAAATACACTTAATGTTACTGGTGTTAAAAAGAGTCAACATGATTTTATACTTTCAGCTGGATACTGTTCATAACAACAACTCGAATGAAGCATCTAGTCCCAATTGTGTGTCCGACACTGGACAAGAGATGTCTTCCATGGAGAATTCGGTGACTGGTCTTGATGGTACAATGGTCACTGGGGTCATGAGCGGTCACTTGACTGCAATGGTGGATGTAGATGGCAGTCACATTTCAGCCATCCTGGACTCAGATTCCTCCCTGAACGTGGACCACAGCTCTGGTCAAAACATCCCCGGATTTATTGACCCGGACAACCCAAACCTAGCCAGTATTGTGCACTCCGAGCCTCACTTGACAAATCTGTCCATTACTGGCTCAGGTTTGTCTGTCTTAAGGGCTGTGGACCCTGCAACTATATCAGAGATGGTTTCCACTGGCGCTGCCCACCTGAGTATAGTCTCTAGGGTGCCAAACACACTGGCCCTGGTCACCCACAAACCAGAAACAGGTGGTTCCATGGGCTTTGATTCCTCAGACAGTGACAGTAACCACTTGACCCTGGTCGAGGATGATGACCATCAGGAAAAGTTAAGAGGTAAAGTAGAATCATGTACAGAAATTAAAAAAAAATAGCAACTCAAATTTCAAAGCTGAATTCGCCACAATTTTTGTCATTATTATGAGGAATATATTTGACCTGTTTATTTTCAGAACAAGCATTGGGAATGGCAAGACTAGAACACAAAGTTTCTGATTTGTGATATTTCACAGCTCAACTCTAGACTTACAGTATTGCATATATACTAATAGTATTAGATGGTTTATTAAGCTAAATACGTTAGATATGGACATTGAAAAACTACTGCATTTGTTTTAATTCATTACTCTTACAAAATTTTGTTATAAATGCATGAGTTGTAAAACATACCCGAATAAGTGTTAGTGATGATAAGATGCAAAAGATACTTGTGTCAGCTTGAATCCTTTACTCATTAAGAAAAAGTTATTTTAAGCAATATTGAAACAGAAAAATATTTATTAGCTGATTCTTGACCTTTTTTATTTCCGCCCCCACCTACACAAAAATTTTACTTTTATTGTCAAACACCCTCTTCCATTTTTGTTTTCTGATGATTATTTTAAATATAAAAATGTCATCTTCACTGGTTGTTCTCAGTTACTTAAGAAACCATTTTCTTTAGCCGCTTTTTTTTTTTTAAATCTATTTTTCTGTTAACGATATTTCTTCCTACTGTTTCTCCACTGAAAAGTGTTTAGTACTTTTCAAATGTGATTATATGTAATAAATGAAACTATTGTCATTACAAGTACATGTACTTGGTAGAGTCTGTTATCAAATATTAACTTACTGGCAAACAGTTTGCCTCTTGACAGCATGATGCTGACTCTGTACCATAAACCATCTTGTGATATCAACAGTTCTGTATTGTAAAAAATGGTGATTATAATTTTTCTCCTATGTGATCATGATAAAGAATTTTATCGTCTCATTCTTCCTAGGAGACGAAATGTGTGTAAATATAATCTGTAAATAAAAAAAAATTCAGTCCTTGATTGCATTAATTCTTTTTGCTAGTCATTTTTTTTTGTATTGCTCTTGATGGTACGTAGAATATTTAACACATTTTTATCTAAATCAAAAGCGAAATTTTGGTGAAAATGGTTTTAATTTGGTTTGGACAATATAATTTTCAAAAATTACTTAAAAAAAATAACAACCAAAGTTTCATCATGACAGATTTGTAGCTCACTCAAATTGTTGGTTATCGTCAAAATAATTTTTTTTTTTTTTTGCGTTTTGTGTATTAATATTTTTTAATGCAAGTTGTTTATTTATTTTAGACAATTTAAGAATCTCCCAGCCATGTTATTTTTTTTTTACTGCTGTCTGCTGCTACCAGCATGTAAATATGTATATACATGTATTTGTAAGATTTTAACTGTGTAGTTGTACTTAATCAAAATGTAATTATTACAAGATATTTATTGTGCATTGAAATGTCACTTTTAATTATTAAAAGTGTTGTGCAATTTTGATACTTTTGTTTAAAATCAGGCCTGTATTTACTTCTTCATTCATGATTCTTTTAAATGTTCTTGTAAGAAGATGGTGCTAGCACTGAAAAATTTTTGTTTGTCATAATTATGATGAGTCATAGATAGCAGAGACCATCACTTGTTAATCATCATTTACGACAAATATTTCTGTTCATGTTTTTTATTTTTTCAAGTTTTCATTTGCTAAGTTAATAGATTCGTTTGTAACATTTACAATTAGTTTATTTTATCTGGTCATTATAAAAATATAATTCTATAGTTTTAAAAATTATTTTTTTTTGAGTTTTTTTTTTTTTAAACTTAAGAAAATGTGCTGAATCCTCTCCTTATTTCTCTCATGTTAAAAGCGAACGATGTTGATAACATAGAGATAGGCCTAGTCTGTTTTTAATTCATGATTTTCTGATTCGCTGGTCTGGCAAACAACCACAGTGTCCCCAATTTACTGACAAGCTTGCATTTTATTAATAAGGTTGATGAGTAACTAAATACTGCAGTGTTAAACTTAAAGCACAAGTTTAAACACTGCCAACTGAACACTTACATCCCACATTGAAGGTGTAATTTACTATTATGGGTATGACAATTTAATGAAATATAAAACAGCTTTTTTTATAGTGTTAAGACTAGCGCAAATATTTTTAAGAATGCTGATATTTCCATATTGACATCGCAATTTAAATAAAAAGAAAAATCGACTTTAACTTGTTTACATTAACTAGTGCTCTGTAGGCTGTACATTTTGGTTTAAATACTCAGCTGTATAGAGCAATTTTGTTTCAAAATACATGTATAAAGAAATAAAACCGTTATAATAAATTTAGAAATTGAATATGCAAACGATTTTGAAGTACAGCGTCATGATGTTATCAAGGGAAAGAGGAATGTTTTATGCCAGATTCAGGACAGCCATTTGTTGGAAAAACTATCCAGCCTCCTGTAAGCAGGACATACAATATTTACTATTTACAGGATATAGACACAAAAATCTATTGACAGGAAACATACATTTGTTGAGAGCATAGGCCTATACATTTAAGTTGCACAGCTTCATCCAGCTGTTGGTAAATTAAACTTTCCTCCAGCTCTTGTATGTTAATCTAATTAATTAAGTTGATTGTATTAAGCTCTTCCTATTAACACACCTGTTTTGTTTGATGTACATCAAAAGAGAGATCCCATGTGTCAGTTTATTTATGATATAAGGAAAGGATTAAAAAGTTATCCTATCGCATTCAGATTAAGTGAAATATTTAAAATTGCAATGGAAATAAATATAACCAAGTCAAAAAGTATGACTTTTCTAAGTCCAAGCCCTGAAGATCATAAATGAAAGAATAAGTTTTAAGCAAAACTGCCAGGCGTTTGTTTTGGAATAGACAATTATGTTTAGAATCCTTTGCATCAATTTCGATTCCGGCAAAAAAGTACCAATTTTTTCCGATTCTCGATTCAGATGAATCATCCCATCACTAGTTAAGATGCAAGTTGAACCATTACTATTTACTTTATTGCATTAAATATATTGAAAAAATAACACCAAGTCTATACATTTTATTTGGTCAACAACCACAAAATAATTTATTGTTTACATCATGAAATTATTTACACAATATAAACAAAGAGAACACAGAAAGTTCACCATGTATAGATTCAAACTGTACAATAGTAATGAAATATTTAAAATCAAAAGCAGCATTTTTTTTTTTTTTTTTTTAAATTAAAAGTATCAGACAGAAATTTGTAAACGCTTTAGTTGAAAAGATTCACAACCCTGATTACTCAATGTTATGTGCAGGACAAAAATAAAACTGGAATGTAAGATATAAAGAATTGACAGAAAATGAAAACCTTTTTTTTACAGCACTCTTTTTTTAAAATTTAAACACTGTCATGGTACACATTGAATGGAATGCGGCATAATTTGTGTACAATAATTTATATTAAATTTTAAATATGAATACACATACCAATGAAACAAAAGAAAATCTGGCAGTTGGTGAACAGAGAAAATAATAAAAAAAAGTCAATAGATCACGGGCATTATCAATGAAGCTCGTAAATGATAAAATGGTATACATTAAACTGGACAATTTACAAAGTTAAATAACTCAATGTAAATAAAAAAAGCGATAAACAAGTTCATGACAGGATATGTCCCTAAAAGAAAATCACACGGTGATACCCATCACATTCCATCAACAAATGAAAGTTCTAAATTAGTATTATGTTCTACAATCATCACTATGTTTGTTTTTTTTTAAATCTGTATAAGCATAAATTGAAATGTCTGTATATTAAAAAGATTTATATCTGCACAAATTTCAGAAAGCACCAAAACCATTCAACAGATTTTTTTTTAAATATGCTAAAAACAAAAAAAATTGACTTTCAGACAGGTCAAAAAGTTCAAATAAAAAAAAAACCATTGGACAGTTGAACATTATTTTACATAAAGTTTTAAAGTCAAAAATGTCATCCTTCAAAGTACAAGCAGACTCTTAAAATAAAGTGTGGCATGAACAAAGTCTAAACTGTACAATAAATGACACACGCTACAACAATGATTTGAACCTTATTAAATAACATAAACATGGTTAGTGGCCAGCATACTGGGGTGCTGAGACTAATATTGTCGAGTGAGATCACCTTGAAACTAAGTAAGGTGCTCGCTCGTACAAGCATAACAATAGTCGTAGTAACAATATATATATGTATGTATATATGGAAGAACATGGCATATCAAATCTGGCTAAAAAATGTATATCCTATGAAAGATAAAACACTACTTTCTCATATTCTCAAGCAGATATACTACACCCACATAACCACAAACACACAATGAGTTTACATACAGGTGTCTATATGTATTTGTATATGAAAGCCAATAAAACACAAGATGAACGGTGAGCACACTTTCACAAAAGTCCGCCAAAGCAGGCAATCAACAAGAGGTGGATGAAGGCAAAGTAGATCCAGATGACAGTACGCAGACCTGGCCTCATGCGCAAGACTCTATTAAACTGTCGACTGGAAAAGGAGAAGTAGTCCCTGTCAGATGGACAGATTTATTGTACACATGCTACCCACATAAATAGGTATCATAAAACCCAAAAGAAAGTTAAACGGCATTAATGTAATACATATTAAGAGGGTAAATCGATAAAATCAAAATGTACAAATATGACATGTATTCATCCCTTAAAAACATCTTGAACTAAGTGCATTATAGTTTAAAATTGCTTTATCCTACAAAATCTTTACTAAATTTGTATTGTTATTTAAAAAAAAAAATGAGAATATTCTATTATGAATATGTAATTAATGGGTGCATTTTTAGAGCATTTTCGAAAAAAAATGCTCTATTGTCCCCATTTTGTCTGTCTGTCTGTCTGTCATCACCCTAGATCTCAATAACCATAAGTCCTAGACTCATGATGTATATATCATTTTGTAGGTCTTGGCCTGCCAAGAAATAGCTTTTTTCCATTTCGCGATCTGACCTCTCAGGGCCGTAAAAGGGGCCTTATAAAGTACCGTTTTTTACTATATAAGCTATATTAATAATGGACCGCCCTATATCTCAGCAACCATAAGTCCTAGACCCATGATGTATATATCATTTTGTAGGTCTTGGCCTTCCAAGAAATGACTTTTTTCCATTTCGCGATCTGACCTCTCAGGGCCGTAAAAGGGGCCTTATAAAGTACCGTTTTTTACTATATAAGCTATATTAATAATGGACCGCCCTATATCTCAGCAACCATAGGTCCTAGACCCATGATGTATATTTCATTGTGTAGGTCTTGGCCTGCCAAGTGTACATCAAAAGTCCATTTCGCGATTTGACCTCTCAGGGCCAAAATATAAGAGATTGTTATGTACCGTTTTGCTTATATTTTAAATATAAATAATAAAAGCTAATCAAAGGGGCGTAATCATTATTTATTTTTGTAACAGTTATTCAACATGACTTACTTGTCCTTTTAATATCTTTTTTCAGATATATGCATTACACAATTGAATTTATAAACATTTCCAAAATTTACAAATATTTACTGAAAGATAACAAACGTACTGAAAATGCGCTAACACGTCCTGTGTCCAGAATGGAACAGGCTTAATTGCTTGTTTTTTCTCATGAACCAAATTTAGAAACTAATTAGTTATAAGCACATTTTTAATTATGTTTTTTCTTGTAAAATTTGTTCTTCTTGTATCATAAAAACAACATACATTAATTATTTATTTACTATTTCATTCAAATTGAAAAATGACTAACAAATTGGACTTACTTTTTAACTTTAAGCCAACTGTTAATGCGACTGCAATATCCCATGCCGTGACGAGCTGAACAAAAAGATACAATTAAAACATTGCGATTAATTTCATGGCATAAAGGAGGTCTGTTACCATATTTAAGACTTGTATAACTAATTATCGCATATTTCACATATTAACTATATGTGTATTTCATTTACACAAATTTTCTTGTTTTATTTACAAAAGAATACAATCCAAATATAGTGGAATTCTTCTTGAAAGATTTTATCAAGATATTTAAAAGTGATAAAATTGGGGGAAAGGGGGGGGGGTCATAAAATTATGCTCCTAATAATAAAAAAAGAGATTTCATTGTAAAATGCAGTAACAATTGTATCCAAGAATATTTTAATAATATTTTAAGAAAAACATAAAAATAAGACTTACTTAACATTGTGGATGTTTCTCTAATTCTTAACTCATTCTCCTCTTCTAGCTGCAGGTAAACCTACATAATGAAGAAAATAATTAGATTGATGAGGGGACAAACTTTCTAAACTAAGTGTATTGGGAATGACTCAAATTTTTTCTTTATTTCTTATATTATTTTTATTAAAATAGACATCAATTGTTAATATTTTGACAAGTTGTAAAAAAAAATTATTTTTTTTAAGAAAAACAACTATTGGTAAAATTAACACAAAAGAGTAATATATTTTAAGCTACTCCTTATTTAAAAATAAAAGGGGGTTCCAACTTAATTAATATATGTTGATCAAAAATTAGCATGTGCAATGTAAGCTACAGGTTACATACATTCAGTGTATATATATACAAAAAAATTATTATCATCCGAGGCCAATTTAACAGCGCTCACCTGGGGACCCCAATTTTCTGAGGCCCTAGGAATTCCAAATTTTTATCAATTTATACCTTTTGATGTCCATTTTTTAAGGCTGTCAATATTTTCTACTGCACAGGACAATCATAATTAAAAGTTTTTTTGTTTACCTCTCTGCTAGCTCCAGCTGCCAAGAGTTTGATTTGTTCCTGAGCTTCTCCCAGCTCTCTCTCCAACTGTTCCCTCAATGTCCTCTCCCTGACTAAGGTTGTGCCAAGAGCTGTGTGAGACTGCTGCAGACTGTTGTACGCTGTCTGTAGCTCTTCCAACCTGAGGGGAAACAACCAATTAGATGGAAATCAATGAATGCAGCCAACAGCAAGCACATTTAACAAAAGTGAATGAAATATAGAGAGAGATCTTTTGTCTGAAACACACGTAAATGTTCACCTTCTCAATGCCTGGTCTGTCTGACCCCTGACCTGGTCAGCTTCTGCAGCAGTTTCTTCTTCCTCTAACTCCTTCTGCACAGAATCAAGTGCTATTCTTCTCTCTAATTCAGCAGCCTATATAAAAAAAAAAAATTTCAAATAAAATTAGTACAGATATTGATCACTTAATTAAATTTAAATTCAACATTTACTAACTGCATGATGGACACATAACCAACCTTAGACTGGACAGCAATATAGGCCTGATACAGCTCTCCATACTGCTGCCTGATGGCTATCCATTCCTGCTCCTTTTCTCTTAAAGACTTAGATATGTTGGCCAGTTGTGTGTTTAAATAGCCCCTGTCTTCAGCTAGTTGACTTACCTGTGGATCAGAATTTTACATATGAAATTTAATTTTAGAAATTTAACCAGAGACAAAGTTTAATTCATCATGACAAGATAAGAAACTATAATTAATAAGACAAAAAAAAAAATATAACACAGTTCTGAAATAAAAAAAAAAGTTAAAATCCGGATGTTAAGTCTATTTGTGAAATGAATGTCACATGGAGAGAAAATTATTAAGCTTTAGGCCAAAAATAGATGAGTCATTTTGATAATTATTTCAGAACCTCAATAGCTTAATAAGCTTATCAACTAACAGAGAAATGTTACAATGTGGACAAACCTACCATATCCTAGTTCAGTGGTCGGCAAACTTATCAGCCAATGAGCCAAATATGAACATTACAACAATTAAAAAAGAATTGGGAGCCAAATCTGCTTGTTTAGTAAACGTTTATTACACTAAATAAGTTGTATACTAAATAAAACTAAATGCCAGAGCCGCACTTAAGGAGCCAAAGAGCCATATGCGGCTCCGGAGCCGCACTTTGCCGACCACTGTCCTAGTTGAACAATGTCAATGAGTTATCTAGAAGAAGAAAAACAAAAGTAACACCACAAACCTGCATGGCTAGCTGCTGACACCTGGCCTCCCTTTGCTTCAGTGTGTGCAGGGCTTCATTTAACTGGGCCACAACAGAGTTCTTCTGCTCCATAACTTCATGGAACTGAGCCTGCAGCTTGACATGCTCCTCGTGAGTCTCACTTCCAGCTGGTATCCCACCTCTCTGAAACATCTCAAGCTGACTGGCCAGTGAATGTCTGTCAAACTCAGCTTGCTGGAGGAATCCTCTCATCTAAATCATAAACACAAAACTTCAATGAAGGAAAACAAAAAGAAAAAGGCATAAAATGCTGAGGGTTAAAAAAAATGAAACAATTACAATAGAATAGGATAATTTGTATTTAGATGCTTGTTAAAACATTTGAAAATTCATATTCTAAACTAAGAAATAACATTTTAGTCCTGATTTATTAAGACGAAAAAAAAAAAACTAAAATAAAAAATTTTGAAAAGGAATTCTGTTATTTTTTCCATATCATATACAACTAATGAATGCATGTTATCAAAATGTATTATGATTGAAAGAAAGTAATGAATTATGAAATGCATTTTTGTTTTACTTCAACATTATATAAAAATTCTTGATTCTCATGCATCACTTTGCCTACCAATTATTATTCAATATAATGCTTATCACTTACCCTGTCTAATTCTTGTTTCAATCTGGCATTCTCTGTCAGAGAGCTGCCCTCTGTGGTCTCAAGTTCCTGCACCCTCCTTTGTAGAGCCTCCTTCTCTCTGGAGACATGCTCCTGTTGCTCTCTGCTGAAAGTCACTTGGTGCTGCTGAGACATGAGCTCTCCAATCTTTGTGTGAAGCTCTTCTATCTGTTTAGCCATCTCCCTTTTCTCTTCCAGAACTTTGTTGAAATCAGTGTTCAACGAATCAAAGTCTGCCTCCAAAGACTTGACCGTGTCTAATTTAACGTTGAAATGTTCCAGTCTCTTTGTCAGCACTTTGATTTCAGATTGAGCACCTTCTAGTTCTTCTGTTAGTAAAGAATTTTTAAACTCTAGTTCTTTAACATCTTTCAAGTTAACCTGAAGATAACTGATTTCCTTCTGAAGAGATGCAATCTGTTGTTCTTTTCCTGATATGATACTTTCTCTGATTTCAATTTCTTTCAAACCAGATGTGACTTCTTTGGCTCTCTCGTCAAGGAGACCCTGTATCTGGCTTATCTCTGCATCTTTTGAGGCAAGAATCTGCAGGACTTCTTCGCTCATTGACCTCTGAACTTTTGGCGTTCGACCATCACCTGAGCCTCTAACTGAGAAGCCCTGGCCTTCTAGAATTTCACTAAGTCTTTCCACTTCTTTCATCAGCAGGTGCTTATCTGTCTGCAGGGCTGACATCTCACCTCTGACCTCTTCCAGGTCATGAGATAGAATTTTCTTCTCCATATTACATGAAGACAGATCTGTCTGAAGCTCTTCTACCTCTTGTTCTAAATTAGATGCTTCTTCTAGCTTCCAATTTAATCCGCTGAATTCACTTTTCAGCTGCTGGTTCTCATCTAACGTGGTAGCAAGCTCCTCCCGCAGTTCAGCAAGCTCCGCCTCCAACAAGTCAATTTCTTTACTGCTAGCTGCCGTGCCAAGAGGCAATAAATGCTCAACCTTAACATTTTCCTCAAGGTTTATTTTAGTCTGAGACGTGTTCTGAGATTCAAGACTGGCTATTTTGCCGGTCAGCTGATGAACAGTAGTATTTAGCTCTCCTACCTGCTGGGTCAGGAAAACTTTCTCCCTCCTCAGGTCAACCAACTCTTCCCGCACTCCCTCAAACTCTTCACGCAGCTCATCTTTCTCCTGCTCAGCTTCTCTGAGCTGCCCTTTGAGTCCCTCCACGTCACTACTGTTGACATCCAACGAAGACTTACTGATGTCCACCTCGTCAAGTTGTTTCAGTTTAAACCGCAGCACCTCTACCTCTTTTTTCAATGCAGAGTTTGTGGTGGTAAGTGTGGTGACCAAGGCCTGGTAGCTATCATTGTCATGAGACAACAAATTGTACTGAGACCGAAGAGTTTCCAACTGATCAGTGAGAGATGACATCTCAGTCTTCTGGAGTGCCTCATTTTCTTTGACGGTTGATTGCCACACAGTCTTTTCTTCTGCCATCTGTTGTTTCATCGCCAGAACTTTCTTTTCAGCTTCGTTTGTTTTCACTTTTTCAAACTCCAGTTCTGAGTTAAGTCTCAAAATGTCTTTCTCTAAGTCTTCCAACTCAACTCTGAGGGAATGGACATTTTTAACTTCGGCATCTCTTTCTTTAATGGCTGTTTCATAATCCCAGCTCTTAGTTTCTAGCTGACTGTGCAATCCTGAGACTTGTGCATTCATTGACTCTCGGACTTTAGCCAGCTCTGAAACCAGTGTTTGTTCTGCCTCTGCCCTGGCTTTTTCTAGCTCTTGTTGCAATCTGCCAACTTCTTCCATTAGTTTCACATTTGAATTCACTTCCGCTTCAAGATTTCTCTTCATCTCCTCAATCTCGGAATCTTTCTGAGTGTTGATGTCATTCAAGTGATTCATTTTCTTGTTCAGGGTTTCAATTTCATCAGAGCCTGTGGTGGACTTATTGCTCTCAATTTCCTGCATCCTATCAGACAAGTCTTTCTTCAGTACACTGATTTGCTTTTCCAGTTCCTGGCACAGGGCTCTGTACTGGTCAGCCTCTAAGCATTTGGCATCCAGTTCGTCTTTGGTCTGCTTCATCAAGACGCTTTGGCTTTCTTGATCTTTCAGCTGTGCTTTCAAAGTCGAGTTGTCATGAATAAGTTGACCATTGTGAGTCTCAATCTGACGCAGCTTGTTGTTGAGAGAGTTGACCTGCTCTTCCAGGCGACGTCGTTCTTCTCTGAGATTAGAATCTCTCTGTGGGGAATCTCCTTGGAAAGCCATTTTCTGCTGGAGTTCATCAACCTAAGAAAAGCATTTTTGTTGAAAGATAAGTATTTGATTCTTAAATCTCTTTTATATACACAATGCAAAATAATATACTGTAAAGAGTTTTAGCTAGTATCTTTTGATTTACTAACTATATAATATATTTCCAGAAACAAAAAATGCTATGCATATGTTATATATGTCTAATACAATATTTTTTCATGCCCAATATTCTATACTAAAAAATATGTTTACAACAGTATCAACAATTTGTATGATTTAATATTAAATTTTCAGTGACAAAGATTCTTCAAAATTGAAATTAAACAGCATTAAATGTGTCAGTTTATAAAAAACAGACAATGCCAAAAAAAAATCTCACCTGGATCTGCAGTTTGTCATTTTTGTCTTTAAAGGCCTTCAGCTTCACCAGCATTTTCTCACATTTGACTTCAGTCACTTGCAGCCGGCTCCTGGTTTTCTCATATTGACTCTGAATCTGTTGGAGAGCTGCTTCAGTTTCTCCCAGTTTCTGCAAAACATCAGGAGGCACATCCTTATTAGCTGGAATGTCTACAGATCTCTGGCGAGCATCTGTAGCGGTTTCTGCTTTCTCAACCACCATCAGTTTCTGCGCATGTTGAACAGGCTCACCAACGTCGGTTCCGTCAACACCTGATTTATCCAGGGACTGTTTCTGCCTCAACCTGTCTAGTTCACCTTTCAGGTGGTCCCTCTCAGACTGCAACCTCTTCAGTTCAGTCCGAGCCTCAGATTCTGCAAGCCTGCTTTCAGCTACGATCTGCTCCAATCCTTCTATCTCACCCTTCATACTCTCCACACTTTCAACAAGCTGTTCTTTCTCACTAGACAACGTCTCCAAATGGGACTGTAATTTTTCATACGCCAGCTGCACATTCTGAACCTGGGACAGCTTTTCGGCAACAATGTCCTGCATTTTTCTGGCAATATCCAGCTGACTGCTCAGTTCCATTGCCAGGTACTTTTTTTCTTCTTCAAGTTCAGACTTTTCTTTCAAAATCTGATCACACTTCATCCTCCACCGTTCAATCTCTTCATCCACAGCGGTAGATGCCTTATGCTGTTCATTCTTTAATGAAATAATTTCATTGTTTAAGTCGTCAATAATTGTCTGATAACTCTCTAGCTTCAAGCTTAGATCTTCAGACTGACCAACGTCTACGTCTCCAGATGATACCGAAATATCCTGAACATTTGTAGATTCCAACTTTTTCTCCAGCATTTCAATAATGACTCTCTGATCTTCAACTTGATGCTGGAAGTCAGCTAGTGTGTCCTGTAGATTCACCAGTTCCCCATCTCTCTGTGCTTCAATTCTTGCCTTTGATTCATCAGCCTGCAACTTCAGGGAGTCCACAATCTGGTTCATTTCAGATATCTCCAGTCCCTGTTGCTCAAGTTTGTTTTGTAAAAGTTCCACACTGGCCACGGCCTGACCTCTGGCTAGTTGAGCGTTGTCCAGGAGCACGGTCATCTCCACAAACTGATTTTTGTGATCTTCAATCTGGTGGTCCAGACCACTGATCTGGGATAACAGACTTTGCTCTTTCAACTCGAACTCGCTTTTTTGTTTCATCAAGCACTCCTGTAGCTCCTTGATCTCACTGTCTTTTTCTTCCAGGGCAGAGTGAAGATGTGACATAGCAATCCTGTCTCGTTCCTCCTTCAAAATGCTTTCTGACTCAATTGTCTCCTGAGCGGCTTTAAGATTCTGTCTCAGATTTTCTGAAGTATTCAATTCTTTTTTTAGGAGCTCTTTTATGGAGTCCATTTCGGACAAAAGTTCCAAAAGATTTTCCTCTTTCTCTTCTAAACTTAGTTTAAGCTTTGTGTTCTCAACATGCACATTGTGAAGCTGCTGCAGCTCTTCGTTCATCTGCTCAATCCTTATGTCTTTGACTCTAATCTCCTGCTCAAGTTTCTCTATAAATGACTTCCACTGTCCAGTCTGATCTTCCAGGATGACACAGCGCTGCTCCATTGCTTCTTTGTATGCAAGGTGATCAGCTTGTGCGTTCTCTAGTTCCTGCTGCAACTGCTGATAGGATTCTTCTACTTCAACGACAGTCAATTTCAGGCCCTCCTTGACACCTTCCAATTGATCCAGCTCTTTCTGATATTTCTTCATTTTGGCTTCATTTTCAAATGCAGCTTCAGCGCTTGGACTTGCTGCTGAAGTTGATCACAGCATTCTTTGTAAGCAGAGACCTGGGCCTGGAGATCTTTTACTTCTAATGATACACTTTCATCTAGGACAGAGCTGCTTAGGTTGAGAGATGTGTCATGGGAGACATCCTCTGAAGCAGCAGTGGCTGATAAGACAGGTTCCTGGTCTGAAGTCTCAACTGCAGCTTGAGACTGTTGCCCAACTCCAGGCCTATGTCCGTCTACAGAATCCACAGCGCTAGTTCTGAGCTGTGCAATCTGAGCTTCAAGATCTACCTTTTCCCTATTCAGCTGCTCAATTTGCCCCTTGGCTTCTTCCAGACTTTTACTTGACTGTGTGAGCTGAAACTTTAATTTTTTAGCTGTGGCCAGGGCTTTCTTTGTCATCAACTCTTTCTCTTCGAACGCTTTCTGCTTTTCAGCTGCTACTTTTTCAGCCTGGGCAATGGCCGCCGCCTGCTGCTCTTGTAGCTCTGAAAGGGAATTGTTCTGTTCTTCCAACTGAATCAAACGGCCTTCCATTTCTTGCATATTCTCCAGGAGAAACTGTACTTTTAAATCTTTTTCAGAGATAGATTTTGACAACATCTGAAACTAACAATGAAAAGAAAAAAAAAATATCAGTCTTATATGCACTGTTAAATACATTATCAATAAAACAACAGAATCCAATAGACTCTTGAGTGAATATTATGCTATGGGATTCATGACCATATTAATATAGCTATTATTTTAAAAAAAATAGGTGCACCAATAATTAATGTTTTAGTATTGCTCATTTTAAGTAATTTAAAAAGTATAATTTATTTTAAAAATGACCACTTTAGCCATTTAGTCTACAATTCAATGGAAGTAATACAGTCTAGATAAACAGCTTTCAATTGATGCTAAATATTTAAATACATTTGTTGCATAAAATTGTCTGAATGTCACATGTCACTCGGTGGTAAAACAACTTTATAAAATATCAAATGTAAAAAAATTTGGACATGAAGCTCTACTAACCAACATGTGAGATTCCAATGTTATACTACCATTACTGACCTCTTCAGCTAATTTATCCTTAGCAGCAATCAACTTCTCAATCTCTTCAGTTTTCTCCACAATCAACTTTTCATTAGCAGACAGGGCAGAGTCCTTCTCTGAGAGCAATTCTCTGAAATGTTCATTTTGTGAGGCCTCCAGATCTGTCTGACGAGAGAGCAGCTCACTGTGCTTCTCAGCTCCACTGACAAGTTCTTCCTCCAACCTTTGTTTTTCTTGTGACAGTCTCTCAGAGTCAGCCAGAACAGACTGGTATTTTGATTCTATCGCCTGCAATTGACCAGTTAGCTCGCTGTTTTGTTGGTTCAAATCAGAAAACCTGGACTGAAGTTCTGTCAGCTCATCAGTGTTTCCACCGACCAGGGTGGACAGTCTTTCATTCTGAGACTGTAAGCCTGCTACCTGTTCTTCAAACACTGTCATTTCTTTCAATTTTTCCTGGAATTCTGACACTTTTAATGTCAGCTGTTCTTTTTCTTCATCTGCCGAAATCATTTTCTGATTGAAACTGAGCAACTGCGCTTCCAGGGTTTGTTTTTCTGTGATCAGTTTAGACAATTCACCAGCAACTGGAGCAATGACATCACTCAAGTGGTCATCCTCATGCACTGACTCTTCACTGATAAATCCCTGTGATGATTGAATTAAATCTCTTAACTGGATTCTGTGATGATCGAAATCATTTTTCAATTGACAAAACTTTTCTTCAGCCTTGACTAGGTCAGAGCTAAGCTTGTCTCTTTCACTCAGGACAAGCTCCAACTGCCTGTGAAGAGTCACAACTTCTTCAGATTTTAATAAGAGTTCTTTAACAGTTTCCTGCTCTTCCTCTGAGGACAGCTGCATCCTTTCAACCAGGCTGTTAGCCAGCTGGGCCTGGTCTCTGGCTGAAGTCAAATCATTTGTTATGGTAGCAAGTTCCTCCTTTAGCTCAGCAATCTGACTTTCATAGTCCACACTCAGCTGTGAAACTTTCTCTTCCAGCAGCTTCTTTTCCTGTGCAGTTTGTTCCAATGCCTGCTCAAGGCTGATCTTTGATTGGACTTCAGCCTCCAAAAGCTTCTGCGCCTCTTCCAAAGATGCTCTTATGTCTTCCTCTCTCTTGAATACAGCCTCTAGCTCTGTCTCCAGAGCCAATTTTCCTTCTAACACAGTTTTAAGGGTCAGCTGACTATCTGACAACTTATTCTCTGCCGACATTAATTCCTCTTTGAAATATGACATTTTCACATCCTTGGAATTCAGTTCATCTTCTAAGGCTTGTAGTTTTTTAGTCAAGGCATCGGCAGATGCTTCATGAAGTCTGGCCTGACTGGTGACTTCTTCAAGACTTTTTGTTAGAGATGATAACTGAAAAAAGAAACAAAATATAAATACATTTTGTTCTAGCCAACAAGTCTAAATGCATTTACATTTATTACAAACAAAAAACTATATCAGTTCATGTTTATTTATTAACAATATATACAGCTAAGTTATAATTATTATCAGAATAGCATTTGAATATTGAAACTAATAAATGCTTACTTTTAAATGCCTTGTCTTAACTAGAGTGTGCTATTCAATAATAAATGGAATATATATATATTTATACTAGCATATATATGTTAGTTAAAGCTTAATAAAAACAGAATATAATAAATTTAGCACACATCACAAAAATAATATTAAAATATTTTGTAATATTTTGTAAACTGTATAAAAAAAACTTGAAAATATAAGTATATAATAAGAAGTAAATGAACTTTCAAACAGTGTAATATTATAAACTCTATGTCAAATATGTTTAGTAGATAGTAAGTTATCAAGATGATAGGCATACATATGTTAAGAATTACACAAAAACACATATAAATTAACTGTACATAAGAAAATTAAAACTTTTTCAAATTAGTGAGCTTTCAAGTTCAAACTATTTTTGCTCTCCCTTACTTTATATCTTCATTTGAATTCTCAGAAACACAATAACTGAGATTCATAGCCATGTGAAATAATGATCAAGATCTGATCAAGAAACATACTTCAGGCTAACAGTTTGAGACAGACCCTTTTAATAAGAATGTCATTTTGAACACAACCAAGCTGAACATGACCATGAAAAGGGAATTCCCAATCAGCCACTATAAAAAAAGAGTGACATGTACTGTACCTACAACTAGGCAATATATAAGTGTGAAATAATATCTAATATACATAAACTAGTAATATCTAGCATACAGATCTAGTAATATCTAATATATATATATATATATATATATAGACCTAGTAATATCTAATATATTGATCTAGTAACAGGTTAAAATAGAAGACTTCATTATCAGACAATTAATTGAAAGGACTATTTTATTTAGTTCAGGCTGTTTTTCCCCCTCATACATTTGCTGTGACTAAAGTAGTCCCAATATAATATAAGAAGTCTCTGGGGCAGAATCAAAAACATTGTGACAAAAGGTAAAATTGTTTTTGTATTCTAATCAATAACACAGTTAAATCTAGGTAGGTGATGCCTCAGAATTAACAACAATCCATTAATAAAGGGCACAAATTAAAACCCAAGTCAAAAGACAAAATGAGGTGGATATGTTTATTTTACACACTGCTGCAGATATAACAGACTGAAACAAATTGTTATGGTCTCAACAGTAAAGATATAAGAAATGCAAATAACACGTGAAGCTATAAGCTCTATTAGGTAGTAGATAATGTACCTGTTAAGTTATAAGCTATTTTAGCAAATAAGTGCAACTGTACCCTTAGTTTACAAATGCATTGAATACTTTTTACTAACTACATATACGTTTTAGTACATAAAATACTTCAAAGTAAATTAGTCTAGGCTACAAGCAGTGAAGCTCTGATACAGTTTATTGGTCGTGAAGTAGTTTAGTTTTACAAAAATATTTATATAATGAAATATTTTACTATGAAATTATTTCAGATAAACATTACACACACAATAAACACTTTTATGATAAATAAGAACATAACTGAATACAAGTTTAACTTTAAAATTAAAAATCTATTAATATAAATAATACTTTTCAGCATTAACCCGTATTTAAAAAAATAAAATTTAACAAATGAAAAAAAAAATAAAACACTTTAACAAATAGTTATGAAGGAAAAAAAAAAAGCAACAAATGAAAAAAGGAATTTGAAATGTAACTAGAACATTAGTATTCCAATAGTTCAGCCTGAAATAAGCCAAACCCATTGGGTAGCTTACTTGTACTGAACAATGGCCCAGCTCATCTTGCAGGCGGTGGTTCCTGAGCTCCACCTCCTCCACATCCAGGTTAGGGGCGTCAGACTCTGACAGATCTTGAATGACAATCTGAGGTATATTCTGGAGAGTGCCTTTCAGGGTATTGATTTCTGAATGGGCCTGCTGTAATTTGCAGTCAGAGGTGTACATCTGTTGCTGGAGGTAGTTCACCCAAGCCTGGAGTCGAATGATTTCAGATTCTTGCGCATCATTCCCACCTATGGCGATCTGCTCAACAAATGGCTCATTGGATGCTGTTTCAACTAGAGATGGTACTGGCTGGGCATCTGAGACTTCTAGACCACCTGTGTTGCTTGGAAACTGAGACACTTCATGAATTAGTGATGCACCCTCTCTGACCAAATTCTGTGAAACTCGAACATCTGTGACAGTTTGTTGGCTGACAAGATTCTGTGATACCTGAACATCAGTGACAGTTTGTTGGCTGACAAGATTCTGTGATACCTGAACATCAGTGTCTGTCAAGCCTTGTTGGCTGCTCACTTCTTTCAGCTTAATTTCTTGCTGTTTTAGCCTCTTCATAAGGGAGAGAGCTTTAGCATCTTTCTTTTTCATCAATTTTTCAAGCGACTTAATTTTTTCTAAAAGTTCATCAACTGTGCTGTCAGATTTAAAGCTATCACTGTGGCCTGGCTGTGTGGTCACTTCAGTACTTGTCAAATGTCTGAATGCATCAGTTGGTGTCTTCAATTCAGAAAACTGTTGTCTTAAACTCACATTTTCCCTCTCTAAACCAGTTATTTTCTCTTCTAAACCAGTTATTTTCTCCTCCGATTCTTCCAGTCTATTCATAAGAAGATCCCTCTCTTGAACTAAGAAGCTCAAGGACTCCTGAGTTCTACGCAGGTGATCTGAAAGGTCAGAGATCTGGTCATGAAAACTATGCCTTATGTCCTCAGACATCACAAAAAGGTCCTGTGGCTCACTGGCCCTAGGCTGGTCTCCTAATGCCTGTTTGCTAGCAGTCATGTCGTCCACCTGCTGCTGCAAGTCCATGTTAAGGTTCATTAAATTACTGATTTTCTCCAGAGCCTCATTGTAATGATGTTTAACTGTGCCTAGCTCATGACTGGCTGATAACTGGTCATTCTCTGATTGCCTGAGCTGGTCAGACAGGGTTGCCACATCAGCTTTCAGCTGCTCGACTTGATCAGACAATCTGGCGATGCCATCGTCTTTCTCCTGAATGGCGCCCTGTAGCTCCTGTATGTGAATGGACAGGTCAGAAGAGTTTTTCTGCTCCTGCGCAAGTGCAGCACTTACAAGGCTGTTATTCTCTTTAGAGTGAGACAATAACTCCTGCAGTTGGCTAATCTCAGTTTCACAGTTTATCACTTGTTTCTTATATTCCTCTGTGGCGGTTTCAAAGTTTTCAATTTTTAATCTACTGTCTTCCAACATTTTCTCCATGCCCTCTAATCTATTAGCTTGAGCAACATTGTCCATTTCTAAACTGTCTTTTATATTCTGTAGCTGGCCATATTCTGTTTGCAGCTGACTCAACTGACTCTGAGTGACATGCATCTTTTCTTCCAGACTGGTAGTCGTTATCAATGCACTTTCTCTCACAGATAGCTCCCTCTTTAAATTGCCTATTTCATTTTCTAACTTCAGAATGTGATCAGAGGAAGACATCTGTAATGTTTTCAAATTTTCTTCTAAAGAAGCCACCGTTTCTGATTTGGAATGTAACTCTTTATCTAGCAATTCAACTTTCTCTGTGGCAATTTTAGAGTAAGTGGCTCTCTCCAGTAGCCCCTGAATCTCTTGCATCAAATCTGAGTATGTTACAGTGCTTACACCCAATATTGTATAAAGTGAGTTCATTTGCTGATGAAGTGCACTGTTCTCTGACAACTGATGCTGGAAATCCATACTTTGATCTGAATATTTCTGTTGAGTCTCTCTACTCAAGCTCAACTCTGTTTCTAAACTATGCTTGGACTGAGCCAGCACCTGGACTTGATCATTAAGATTCACAACCTTGCTCCTCATTTGTTGATTTTTTGCAAACTCAAAGTCTAGCTGATCGTGAAGCTGCTCAAGTTTTTCGTTCATCTCGGCCTCGTACAACTGATGTTGCCTGAGCTGCTCATTTAAGCTCATGTTCTCATCCACGTAGGACTGAAAGTAAGCCACAGAATCATTCAGTTTCTTCATCTCTAGTTCCTGCTGATCAATCGAAATCTTCTGTTGGTGCAATTGTTCTTTTAGGATCCCATTATCATGATCAGCCTTCAAAAGCTGGTTCTGGAGTTTTTCATACTGAACTGAAAGCTCGTCAAGTTGTGTAGTTACATTTAGAACTTTGGCCTCTTTGTTCTTAAGCATAGTCCTCAGTTCACTGACTTTGGCCTCATACTCAGAAATCTGGCTTGATAGCTTTATGGAATTATTCGTCTCTAGTGACGCAACTGTTTCTTCTAAAGAAGCGATTCTGGACTGCAAAGTTGAATTGGCATCAAGATGATACTGTATATTTTCTTTAAGAGTTGAAATTTCATTCTCAAAACTTTGTTTCTCATCAAACAGCTGAGTAGAGAGTTCCATTATTTTAATTTCATTGTATTCGTCTGATTCTTTCAACTTCAGATGAAGGTGAGCGATTTGTTCTTTAAAAGCTGAGCACAAGTTCTGATAATGTAGTAGTTGCTCATGATATGCAGAGAGCTGGGCTGAAAGCTCTTCCTTTTCAGTGATTGCCCTCTTCAACTGCTCAGACAGGTTTAGCACCTGCTGTTGAAGATCTTGAACTGTTTTATCATACATTTGTGTCTTTGATTCGAGTGAAAACTGCAGCTGTTGATGCTGCGTGTCTCTATTGTCTTTCAATGATTCAATTTCCCTGTGCAATTCTTCAACTATTTCTTCAGACCGTTTACTGTTTTCTTGGTTCACCCTGTTCAGTGTCTCTATCTCCTTTTCCAGCACAGCTTTTATTTCTATAGTCTGTTCCAGCTGACTCTTTATTTCTTTACAGCTGCCACTAACTTCTTGTAGCTCATACTCTAATCTTTCAATATGCCCTTTCGAGTCAAACAGGTGGTTATTTTCTCTAGCACTGTCTTTCTCCAGCCTGTCAATCCAGGCCTGGAGATCTAAAATATCTTTATCTGCTTTGTACTTTTCTTCAGCTATTAGTCTCACAGCTTCTACAGTTGTGTACAACAAATCCTCTCCAGCAAACTGTTCCACGGCTTGGGAATTCACCATGTCTCGTATATCGAAAATGCAGTTTTCCAAAGCCCTCTTGTCCCTCGATACAAGGTGAAGTTCCTCCTGAAGGTCCTCCATATCATGACGCAGGCTGAGAATTTCATCTTTAGAATTATCCATGTCCATCTCAAGGTTGCGGAGCTGAGATTCTAAAGTCTCCCTCTGTGCTTCACTCTGTTTGAGCCTTTCGTTCAACTCAACCACATCATCAAAGTACACAGATGACCTGCTGTCTGTAAATGACAGGACGGACACTCTCCCTGACACATCTGCCACTGACTCCACGCTGGTGCCGGATGACAGCCTGCCGTGTTCAGTCTGCAAGACCTTCAGTTTTTTGTTCATTGAGACTAGCTGGGCATCTTTCTTTTTTACAAGTTTTCTCAATCCTGAGACCTCTGCCCTCAGTACATCAAACTCCTGATGCTGCTCTGCTTCAGATTCAAATGTGGAGATAAGGGGCTCAACAGTTGGGCTGGGTACAGGGGTCTTGCATTCTGAATCATCTGAATTCTCCTTGACAACTGGTATGTCTTGAGAAGGGGGCACTCTAACTTTCTTTGGAGTCGAGGCTGTTATTCTTTTGCTTAAAGCTACAATCTTTGCGTCTTTCTTTCTGAGACTTTTTCCTAGCTCTTCCTTCTCAGACTGCAACTTTGCAAAACATTTTTTAAGCTCCTGATGCTCACCATTCAGCTGTTCAAAAGTGGCACCACTTTCATCTTGCTTTCCATACATTTCTTTTAATACATTTTCCATAACAATAATTTTTTCATCCCGCTCTGCAATGTCCAGCATAAGCTGGCCAGCCTGTTTTTTTTCTTCTTCTAATAACATTTCTAGCTCATGGCACCGATTCGAAAAAATTTCCACGTGGCTGGTTCTGCCTTCTCGTTCCAAGTTATACACTCGAATGCATTCTTTGAGATTGCTTGTCTGTGATTCCAAGTTTCTAATGTCGTACTGCAGTCTTTCAATTTCAACACGACTGGCCATTTTGATATTGGCTATTTCTTTCTCTAGTAAATCTATATTAGTCTGCTTAGAGACTATCTCTTCTTGTAGCCTAAATACTTCTGAAGATTTTTCCTCTGCAGTGTTTTCAAGAGCTGTCAGGCGCTCTCTGTATTCTGCATTCAAGTCTGCATTATGGTTTAACTTTTCTTGCAACTCAGTGTTTAATTCAATTTCAAATGTACTAGATTTCTTACTTTCCTCAAGCAAATTAGAGGTGGACATGAGCTCTGATGTAGTCAGTTTTAATTCTGCCTCCAGCTTGAGCTCCTTTTCTAACAATGTACTAGTCACTGTACCTTTCTTCTGCAGCTTTTCCATGAGCATGCTGGACTCCTTTTGGTGGTGTTCTTTCAAGTCATTAATGAGCAGTTCAGCATCATAGCACTGGGCCTGAAGCCGGACAATTTCTCCATCTTTCTCTGTAATGATTTCTTTCAGGGCATCTCTCTCGATGGCAACCTTTTGGTACTGAGACAGAAGGTTTTTAAACTCTCTTTGTTCCTCGGTCAGCGCAGACAGATCCTGTGAATCTTGAGACCAGGACATATTTAAAAAAACATCCTCTTCTACTTTCAAGGTTGAATGGTCCGTGCGGCCAGCCGACGTTTTAGCCTGACTGTCATTAAGTCTGGAAGCCTTTTTAATTTTAAGATGTAACCCTTGAATTATTTTCTCTTTCTTTTTTAGTGTTTTATCAAGTTCTAGCTTGGATGATTTCTCGCTTTGCAGCTGAGTTGTTAGTTCATTAACTGTTGACTCTAGCTCCAAACACTTGGATTGCAGGTTATTAAACTCACTTTGTAGATGCTGTCTCTCAGTCTCCCCGTCTGCAAATGCAGTCCTCAATTCTGTCTGTAAATCTGGTGTATCAGGTGAAGCTGTGACCTGAGGATATGACACCTGTAAAGACTGAGCTACATCATCTACCTTAATACCACTGCCAGGGCAAGAAATGAAAGGGGAAGAGCTGAGCGATTCACATGATGAGGAGGTAGACACCATAAGATGAGAGGGAAAATGGGACAAGGGGAAGTGCGCAGTGTGGAAGATTGTAAAGAGGCTACCTGAGCTTTCAGGCTTTCTAAGCAAGTCTCCTGGTTGGACAGGGTCAATACAAGTTCATTTATTTTACTCTGGAGGTGGTCAATCTCAACGTCTTTTTCTGAAATGACCTCTTGTAAACCATTAACAAAATTTTTCACTTCTGACAAACTATCCTGACAAGATTTTCTATCAGAAGAAACCTGACCAAGTTCTTGCATGACCTCTGACTTCTCTTGCATTGCCTTCTCCAATGTGTCGTTGAGTGTTTCATTAACTTCCTTAGCCAGAGACAACTCTTTCTTTGTGCTGGTGACCTCAGACTCTAGTTCATCATTTTTAGAGGCCAGTGAGTCCACCTCGTGCCTGCTGTTTTCCAACTGCTGAGATACCTTGAGTCTTTCAGCCTCGACAACAGACAGTGTTTCTCTCAGGTTGGCGAAGTCTTTCTCTAAAGTCTGGTACTCTGAGTCAGACTGAGACAGCAGGTCACTCACATCCCTCACGTCTTTATCTCTCTGCTTCACCAAGTTGTCCAGGTCTAGCTCCAAGTTTCTCTTCTTCCCCTCCAAAACGTCCAATTGCCTCTCCAGCTCTTGATTAAATTCAGTGGAACTCTTCAGCTCTGAGTCAACGCTGGTGAGACTAGACCTCAGAGATTCACATTCAGATGTCAGTTCCTGGCACTGCTGCTCATAGCGCCTGCTGGTCTCTCTGTAGTGTTCTAGTTGTCTGAGTGAGTTTATTTTGTAAATGCTGAGCTCTGCCTCCAGGCTGAAGTTTCTACTTTCCACCTCCTGAAAGACCTCTACTAACATTTCTCTTTCTTTCCTCTCCATGGACCTTTCTTCTGATAAAGCTGCCAGACTCGCTTTAAGCTCATCCACATCTTTTTTAAAGGTTTCTTTCACCTCAATGATTAGTTCAGTGCTAACTTCTTTCTCAGATATCACACTGTGAAGATTTTGAATTTCCTTATTCATCTCCAGCATTTCCTCTTGTAGAGACTCGCATGTCATTTTTGTTTCAAGTAAGTTGGCCTCTGTGTTTTCTCTTTCTGCGATGGTTTCATCCAGCAGACTCAACAACTTTTTCTGATCTTTCTCCACCGCTGTTTTTTCAGAGAACAAACTTCTGAAGCTTTTCTTAATCAGGTTAAGTTTGTGTTTAAAATCTGACTTCACAGCATCAAAATCATTTAAGAATTCACCGGTGTTCAATAGTCTGAAGTCAACTTGGTCTTCAGTGGATTCAGTCACAAAATTGGAAAATTGTTGTGACTCGTAGTCTGAAGATGAGTCAAGACCATTTCTAGACTCTTCATGATTTCCATTGGACTCCTCAGCAACAATGTTCAAACATGAATTAAAAACATGCACTGACTCCAATAAAATCTCTGCTAAACTTCTCAGGTGATCATTACTTACAGTTAGAGATGAGTTCAAACTTTGGTATGATGCACTGATCTGGGTTTTGTCCTGCTGAAGTCTAGCCAGGGCAGATAACTGTGAATCACATGTATCTTTAAGGGTAGAAAATTCATTCAAAAGTAAACATACCTCCCCACAGTTCTGTGAGTTTGTTTCCTCACACAACATTTTATAACGATTCATTTCATTTGCTGCCACCTCAAGTTTTTCTTGCAGACCATTTTCTGAATGCTTTGCACTATCTACCTCTAGCTGAAGATCATGAATTAATATCTGACACTCAGAAAGTTTTTTCATACTCAATTCATAAGAGGTATTTAGTTCAGACAAGCTGCTGGCCAACTCAGTTTTTTCTGCAGTCGCTTGACTCAGTTGGAGGGTTAGATTTTCTTTAGCTTCTTTCACCTCTGCACACTCTTCCTCCTTCACCTTCACAAGACTCAAATAGTACACTCCTTTATCATTTAATTCAGACTCAATTTTATGACATCTCACCACTTCATTTTCTAACTGTTCTCTTAATTCACATATTTCTATTGACTGTTCTCTGTGTAGATTCTGCAACTTTTCCAATTCAGAAAATGATTCTAGTTTGGCCTCATTACTTTCAAGCAATGACTTCTCCATATTTTTTATGACCTGAACTAAGTCTGCATTTTCAAGATGTAATTTCTGCACCTCACTTTGTTCAGCACAAAGGTGGTCTTTGACATCATCCAAACATTTCTGACAAACCTGAAGCTCCTCCTGTAACTTTTCAAGAGCTAATTTCTCTTCAGAAATACTCAACTGTAAAGAGTTTGTTACACTCATATGAACAACTTCAGCTTCCTTTAGTTGACTCTCTAGAACTGACCTTTCTGTATTCAAACTGGCCAACTTTTCACTTAACTGTGCTACATCAGCCATCAATGTTAGTTTCTCCTTCAACAGTAAGCATAAGTTACATTCTAATGTTGTGACTTTATCTTCTGTGAGTTGAGATGAGCTGATCAGAATATCTCTCTGGTCCTTAACTTCCCCCAATTCCACCCGTAGTGAATCTAAGACAGACTTCAGTTGGCTGATTTCTATATCTCTGTCTTCTAGCAGATTGATCAGCTGACTTGACTCCACTGACCTCAACTCTGACAAGTTTACTAGATCCATTTTAAGTCTAGCCTGCTCTGAATCTAAACCCTCACGTAAAGTCATAGCTTCATCTAATTTGGTTCTTATTTCTATCACCATGTTTTTGTCATTCTCATTTTCTTTCCTCAGTTCTAGCAGCTCTCGGCTGGTCGACTCTGATGTTTCTTTCAGTATAAAAAAATCATCAACAGTTTTTGAAAGCTGTTCCCTTAAGCTTGAGCTCAGCTGTTTTTCTGCCTCCAACTCTTCCCCGACCTGTGCACACAGCTTCTCAAGAGTTTCCTTCTCCACCTTGTACTGTAGCTGGCTATCTGTCTGTACTGATGACAGAGCGCCCAGCTCACTATTCAGGTGTTCACTGACTGCTGCCTGTTGCTGAAGTTTGTCATCAGCTTCAGCAACAATCTTCAATGTTTCAGACATCTGGGATCTTATTTTGTTCACTTCATCCTGAAGCAACTGCTGGGCCTGAAGGCTTGCTTTTAATTCCTCTGCCAACAGTTTATATCTTGTCGATTCATTTCTCAAATCTTCTTTTGAGGACTCGATCAGGTTCTGCTGCAGCTTTAGAGAAACACAGAGATCATCAAAAGCCTTTTTAAGACTTTCTTTTTCCTTCACTTCATTAGTCAACCTGAGCTGTAAGTCCGATAAAGTCTCGTGACATTCTTTGGAAGACCCTTGGATGCTGTGTAAATCTCCTTTAATGTTGCTCAACATTGATTTGTTCACAACGCTTTCCTCCAGGAGTTTTGTTATGTTCATTTTCACTTCGTCAAAGCTGACAAGTCTCTCGCCAACAATATGTTTAGTGTCCTCCACACATGCTCTGGTTTGAGCATCTTCAGATCTGTAGTTCTCCAATAAGGACTTAATATTTTCCTGGGTCATTTTGCACTTCCCGATGCTAGAACAAAGCTCGTCTAGCTCAGTCTTTCTTCGAGAGGTGGCAATGTGAATATTGTCAGCTTTTTTGGACAAGTTTTCTTCAGCTTGTTGCCTCTCTTTCATAAACTTGTGCAGATTATTTTTCAACTCTCTCGTGCCTTTCTGCAGCTTTCCGTTCTTAGTTCTCTCCTCAAAGAGTGCAGTGTTGACTTTTTCCAGATTCCGGCTCAACGTATGGTCATTCTTTTGTTTTTCTTCTTTCAAGATGTCCACCATCATTTGCAATTCTCTGTTTGCCTCCTTCATGTTGCTCATGTCATTTTCTGTGGCCTCTTTAGCTTTGATTAAATTGTCGATTTCTGTTTCAAGGTCTCTTATGATGATTCCTTTGCGAGTAATTTCAGAGATAGATTCCCCCAGCTCACTCTGCACAGCCTCAACATGCTGATGTGAAGACCGGAGCTGTGTGCTCAGTTCCCTGACCAGACAATCTTTCTCTTGATGTTTATTCTCCAGGACGGAGATCAGTTTCTCTGTGTCCCCGTGGGATGTTTGGTGCTGGTAGACTATTTCTTTCAGATCTTTCATCTCTGTGGTCAGTTCTAGGAATGAATCATTAACACAGTTGTATTTTATGTCCAGAGTGCTTAGCTCAGTTTCTTTCACTTCCAACCGTTTCTCCAGGTCCTCTATCTGATGTTTTAGCTTCCTACAGTCAGTCTCTGATCCTATAATCAGCTGTCTATTTTGTTCTTCCAGTGAATCCAACTTCCTCTGCAAATTATCAACCAGATTCTGTGCTGTGAGTCTCTCAGAACACACTTGCCTTTCAAGAAGCATGGAGCCAGCCTCTGCAGAAAACAGTCTCTCATTCAACTCCTCCACAAATGAAGCCAGCAGGCTCTGCTGTGAATAGAGGTTCAACAGTTCATCAGACTTTTCACTGACTGAGGTTTTCAAGTTTGAGATTTCTTCAGAGTAGTGCTGTACGGTCTCTTTGAATGCCCTGTTGTCTTCACTCAACTCATTCAACGCCATCTGGGTTTGTTGCTGGAGATGTGAGCTCTCGCCTTTCATAGACTCAATGACCGCCTCGGACTGTTTCAACTCTTGCTGGGCTGTGGTCAGCTCCGCCTGAAACTTGAACATTTCTTTAATTTTATTTTCAATCTCAAGGTGCAAGTCAGCAATCTGTGATTTACTCATTTCATTTTCTCTCGCTGATTGTTGCAATCTTGTGTTGGCTAAGTCCAAGTCCTGTTCTAAGGAACAAATATGCTCAAGGGATTCAGCTATGCTAGCCTTGTATTCTTTAGCTTTAGTCTCTAAAGAGATTTCCAGTTCTTTGCACTTATCATTTAGTCTTTTTGTTTCTTCCTGCAGTGAAGAGTAAGATATCTGTTCAAGCCTGCTCTGGTTATCCTTATCCATGACAAATCTATCAAAGTCCTCTCTAAGACTTGTCAATTTTTCATTCACTTCAATCAAACTGTTGTCTTTCTCCTTCAACATTTCCATCTTAGAGTTGAAATCTTCTTGGAGAGATTTCAAAATCTCTTCTTTTTCAGCCAACTTTTTCTCTGACTTATCTAGAGCCTCGTATAATTCAGTAATGGAATCTTCAAGATCCTTTTTTAATTTCGCCTTTTCATCAGCTACTGCCTGCATATTTTCATTGGCTTCAGCCAGATGAAGTTCTAATGTTTGTATCTCTACATTCAGAGTTACTTTCTCTTGCTTCAGAGTCTCAACTTCTTGGCACAATGACATTGTTCTTTTTCGTCCCTCCAATATCAGTTTTTTAGACGAAGCAGCGATGGCGAGAAGGGAGTGTTCAGTGTCTTGTTGTTTCATGGAATCCTCCTGCAGCACTGTGATCACGGCACCCTGCTCTGCCACAAATGACTTAAGGTGATCAATGGTGTCCTGTAGCTGTGACGTCACCTGCTTCAGTTTGACGGAAGACATGATCAGCTTTTCATTTAGCTCAGAGCAGGTATTCTGCAGCTCGTCTATTCTATGGTCAGCCAGCTGAACATGATCTGAAATGACAAGTTTCTCTTCTTCAAGGGAAATCTTTTCTTTCTGAACTTCTTCTAATTCAGCCTTAAGTTTTTGTTCTGTTTCTTGCAGTTTATGATTCTCTGAGCACTTTTCTGACAAACTGTGAGTCAAAGTTGTGATTGTATTCTGCAAGGAATGATTTGAGTCCCTGAGTTCCTGAATGACTGATAGAGTTTCTGCTTCTAGTTTCTCTTTCTCTACAGTCAGACTCTCCAATTCAGATCTCAACACCAGAGCAGCATTTTGCATGGAGTCAGTGATCACCATCTTGTCTTCTTCAGCTTTTACCCTGGCTTCTTCAGCTTTCATCTTTTCTTCAGACAGTAGTCTAAGTTGTGACTCCAAGCGTGAAACAGTTATAGCCAATTCATTTTTGTCTGCAATCAAATGCTCCACTTCATACTCTTTCAGTTCAAGTTGTGAGCTCAGCAGATCCAATCTGTTCTTCACTTCACTACTTTCTTCTGACACTTGCTGACTAATGGTTTCTTTTTCTTTAAGCAATGTGCTGATGGTTTCTTCCTGAGACAAACTCTGCCTTTCTAACAAACTTAGCTTTTCACTTAGTGATTCCAAACTTACCTTCTGTTCATCATGGCTTAAATTTAGAACTGCTTTCTCTGTTTTTAGAGTCTGCACATTCTCATGTAGTGTGGCGACCTCTTGCATCAGTTGAACAACTCTCGATTCTGTCTCGGAACACCTTAAGGCTACTTCATTCTTCTCTTGGGCAGTTTTTTCCAGCTGCATGCGGAGTTCTGTCAATGAGCTATTATTTCCTGATTCCATCATGTTAAATGTCTGTTGCATTATGTCTAGAGAACTGACTGAGTGTGCAAGTTCAATCTCCAGTTTCTTCACATTTCTGTCAGATTCCTCAAGAGCTAATGAGTTATGTTTTAGAGATTCTTCCATGTTGACCAAAGATTGCTGTTTAACATGCAGCTCAGTCTCTGTATCTTTAAGAAGTTGTTCCATTTCAAGAACACGTTTCTGAAGGTTTTTATTGAACTGCTCAGCCAGGTTAATATCATCAATCATTTTCAATGTATCAGCATGGGCCAGTTCTTTCTGTATCATCAGTTCTTCTACTTCTGCACATTTATTTTTAAGTTCAGATTGCAGAGTTGTTACCTGCACATGAAGGCTTTCTTTCTGTGTATGAAGTTCTTCTAGCTCCTGGCATTTATTTTGAAGATCTGATTGTAATGATGAAACCTGTGATTGATAATGAGCAGAGTTCTTATCGTGCAAGTGTTTCAGTTCCAACATTGTGTTCTCAAGTTGATTGGTATTATCTTTCAGGCTGGTAATCATGTATTGTTTTTCAAGGTCTAATTTCTCCAGATTCATGATCGTCTCTTCAAGATGAGACAATGTCTTGTTGGAATGTGTCAAGTCAGACTGTAGTTGAACATTGTCTGAAGAAAGAGCCCCCAATTGATCTTTAGTTTCTTGAAGTGTTTCTTCTGAACTAGTCAGTTTATGTTCTAGTTCAACACAGAGCTCACTCTTAAGTTTCAAGTTTTGCTGAGCCATACGATAGTTCTCTTCCAGGCTCGTTAGTTTATCAATACTTTGTTTATCTTTTCTCATTAACGTCAACTCATTGGCCATACTAGACTGCAGTGACACTGACAGGGCAGTGAAAGACTCTTCCAAAGTCTGCAACTGTGAGAGTTTATCCAGTACTGCCTCCTTCAGTCCGCTCACCACAAGACTTGTGTATTCTGGGCTGTACATGTGTTCGTCTTCCAAATGTGTTGCCCTTTGCTGACCGCACAGCATGGTTTGGAGATCTTTGATTAATAAAGAGTTTTTGTGGTGTTCCTTCAGTTGGCCAGTCAAGTTATCATGAGACAATTGCATTGACACAATCTGGTTTTGGTAGGAGGCTATTTTATTGTGTAACTCTTCTGATGTACTGTTTATAGACATTTCCAGCATATCAACAGTATGTTGTTTTTGTAATGCTTCTAGGACAAGCTGCTCATTTTTCTGATTCATGTCATTCAAGGAATCTTGGAAGGTGCAACTTTTATTTTTTTCCTGCAGCAGCTCTTGCCTGATTTTCTCTAGTTCTTCGTTTGTACTTCGTAAATCAAACTCAAGTTTTTCTTCCCTTTCTGCAAAGGTTGTATTGACTTTCTCTAAAAGAGCCTGCTCGTCATCCAGCCTTTTTTCAAGAAGTTTCTTTTCAGCCTCCAGGTCTGCAACCATCGTATTTTTACGCTGCAAGTCTGATTGCAGATCTTCAATGAAAGACACCTTTGTTCTGACTTCTGTTTCCAAGACAGACACCAGCTCTGACTTGCCTGCTATAGTTGACTGTAGAGACTCTACTGTGTCTTTCATTTCCTTCTGGAAGTTGTCCAACATATTCTGGAGGTGGTCCAAGTATCTCTGCTGCTGGGCGTTGTCTGACTCTAAACTGTAAACAGTTTTATTTGCTGCCTCCAGAGCTTCTTCAAAACCTGCAGCCTCAGCATTAGCAGATGTCAGGCTGTTTCTGAGATCAGAAATGGCCACTTCTTGATTTTTATTTGATGAAGTCAAGTCCTCGACAGTTTTCTTGGAAGTTTCCAACTCAACCTCAAGACGTTTGACTTGATCAGTGAGTTGGTTGTTCTCCTCCAGTAACTTCAGTTCCCCTGTCTGCCACTTTTCTTCAGTCTGCTTGAAATGAGCTAACATAGACATCTGCTCAGTTTCCAACTGTGTTTTTCTTTCTGTAATTTCATCCAATAAAATACTTTTCTCTTGTAAGACAGTTTCCATTTCTTGAAATCTGGCACATCCTTTTTCCGTTTCAAGCTTTGATTCATTTAAACTTGACTTGAGCTGACCAATTAGACTGTTCAGTTCTGTAACTTGAGTCTCATACTCAGATAACTGTTTCTGACAAAGATCTGTTGTGGACATTAATTTGTTAATATGTTCATTGCTGGATGAAGACAACAGCTGCAATTTCTCATTTAGACTTTTGATATTTTCCTCTTTATTATTGATGATTTGTAAAGATTTATCCAGTTCAAACTGAACACCAGCCATCTCTTCCAAATTGGCAGCTCTGTCTATAACTAGCTGCTCTTTCATCTCTACCAGCTCTATTTCTTTGGCATTCAACAGATTCTTCAGATTGTCAAGATCCTTGGTTGTTGAGTCAGCTTCAAGCTTTAACTGTTCAATTTTTTTAGTTAAAGAGGAAAAAATACTTTCTAAGCAAGAGCCAACATTGAGCAGGTTTGATGGAACATCCTGCCCAGTCGAAAAGTTTGAACACAAGTGGCACAGTGTGGATGTAGCTTGAGATAGAACAGAACTTTGTTCATCCAAGCCCGATTTTAACGATTCTATCACAGCTTGCTTCTCATCACATTTAATCTGTAAGGCACTGCGGTCGTTGTTTAGTATCCTCACTTCCTGCTCAAACTCACCAACTTGCCTCAACACAGCACTGTTGTCCTGCGTCAGGGCATCATACTTTTCTGACAGGGCTGTCAGGTCTTGACTAATACTGCTATGATGGTCCTGCCAGGACCTTAGTTCTGTCTGTTTACCTGAGTTGTCATCTTGAAGGCACTTGAGTTGGCTGTTGAGATCTGACACCTGTCTCTTCAGCAGCACCCTGTCTTCTTCAATTTCATCCATATATGTGACAAGTTTATCTCTCTCCTCCCTCAGCGAGACAACGGCCTCTACAGCTTCATTCAACTCTTTCTCAACCCGCTCATGTTTACTGACTAGATTCTTTAAAGCTTCTTCTAATTCTCCATTCCTGGAAACTGCCAAGTTTAATTCCTGGACTTTATCACTTAATTGATTGACTAGATTTTTCAGCTCATCTTTTGACAGTGAATACTCTTCTTGAAGTGCAGCCTTCTCTTGTTCTAAAGTTATGTTATTATTCTTCAACAGCTGTCGCTCTACTTCACATTCTTGCAGAGTCATCCTTAGCTCACACACCTGCTGTGTTGCCTGTTTTATATCTGCATCTTTTTCTTCAAGCAGTGACGTCATCAAGGAGAGTTCAAGTTGGTAAGATTCAGCTTTGGCATACAGTTCTTTCTGAGATGAAGAGCTCAAGGTCTTCAATTCGCTAAGCTGTTCCTCATGAGATTCTTTTAAATGTAAAATACTGGACTCCAACTCATTAACTTTAGCAGCAGATCTTTCATCGCACATTATCAGCTCCGACTTCAACAGCTGAATCTCCTGTGAATAATTTGTTATGGTCTCTTCTTTGGAAAGAAGATCATCTGAATATTTCTCAACAAGTTTTTGAAAGTTTAAAATCTTTTCTTCAGAGATATGTACAGAATGTATAGAATTATGCTTAAATGAACACAGAGCACTTTCAGCTGATGCAACTCTATCCTGTAGCAGTTCTGCCTCTGATCTGCTAAGTTCCAAGGCAGCACTCACTAACTCCATCTCTCCCTTCCTTGCAGCCAGTTCTTTGTTGATGCTGGCCAGCTGACTAAACAAATTCTGTAAAAAGACATTCAATTTGTCCAGAACAATCTTTGAAGCCTCCGGTGTAGGCTTCACTTCTTCTGCCCCATCAGACAAAGTTTGTTTACAAGAGGATGATTCTTCAACAGAGTTGGGGTGAGTTGGGGCTTCTTCAAATTCTGTAGATGTCAACATGTTCTGAAAGAGTGTGATGTGACTAGATACATCGGACAGAGTATGGCACATGGTAGAAGATAGTGCTGCCACCTCATTTGTCTTCTCATTCAATTGAGATTCTGTACTGACTAGATGGAATGAAGTCTCCTCAAGTTGTTTACTGATGGTGTCTAGCTGAATGACTTTTTCATCTAATAACATTCCCATTTCAGTCATTTTCCTGTTATTCAGTATCAGTTCTTCTTGAGAATCCTTCAGCTGAATAGAAACAGAATTGAGCAGGGCATCTTTTTCTGATAGTATGATAACCTTAGTTTCAAACTCCTTTTTTAAACCATCTAATTGTGAAGCCAGCAGGGTTTTCTCTGATGAAAGAGAATCAAGCTGAGAGAGTAAATCCCTTGCCTCTTTTGTTTTCTCTTCCAGCAATGACTTTAAAATGTCCACATTCTTGCCTGAAGTTTCCAGTTTAATCTTCAGATCTTCAATGGACGAACTCGACATTAAGATTTCTGAAGAAAGAGTTTCACACTGCTGTGAAGTGACTCGAAAACTTGCAGAGACATGATCCAGGTTTTCCTCACTATTCCGCAGTTTGTCCTTCAGGACGCTGACTTCCTGGGTCAAGTTCTCTACTTCACCTCCTTTGCTAGTTAGATCTTCAGAAAGTTTCACCAAACGACTGTTTTTCAGCTCCAGTTCAGAGGTCATGACAAGAATTTGGTCATTTAATGTTGATATAAGGGAAGAAGAGTCTTTATCAACAGTTTGTAACTGTTGATGTAAACTAGCGTATGACTCTGTTAACTGGGAGACCTGGATTTTGGACTGGGCTAATTCTACTTCTAGGTAATCTATTTTTTTCTGAGCTGAAATAAAACTCTCATGTCCCTCATCTAAGCTGATCGTCAAAGTTTTAACGGCTTCATTAACTCTGTGACATTCAGCTTCAGAGGACCTTAACTTTTCACTCTGTTCATCACACAACATTTGCAAGCGCTCAAAAGATTCACACTGGGAGGACAACTGAGCCTGTTTGCCATCCAGGGCTGACGTCAGAGACGTCACGGTTAGGGACATTTCACAACATTGGCCTTCTGCTGCTGAGAGGGACTTCTCCAACATGCCACACTTATCTAACAGGGATTGGACATGCAAGGACTGCTCAGTGTGAGATGCAGTTAAAGAGTCTTTAGAGTTTTGAAGTGCATGCTTTTCAGTCTGTAAAGAGTCAAGTGATGTCTGGAGATAGGAAACATCTTGTAAGGCAAGCTGATTACTCTCTACTAAAGCCCTCACCTGCTGGTCCACGAGCCCCTTGTCTGCTTGAAGTTTCTGAAGTGCTGTGTGAAGGCTGTCTGCTCGCTTCTCCTGTTCAGCCAGGGCTGCACTGAGCAAGGCCAGTTCTGAGTCCCTCTGGATAATGGTGCTGCGAGAGGCAGACAGCTCTGCTTCAAGGCTCACCAACTGGCGCTCCAAAGAAGTTACTAGCTGCTCTGAAGTCTCCTTTTCGTCCCTGAGTTTTTCAATCAGTTCTTGAGACTGCCGTGTTCTTGAGTCTGTCTCCATGGACTCTGACACTGATGCCAATTTATCGCTGTAGGTGGCGATCTGCTGTCTCAGACTGTCATTGGTAGATTTGAACTCTGAGAGTTTCGAAGTGGATGAGTCCAAATCAGAAGACAGTGAGGTCACCTGATGTTGGAGCTTATCAGAGATCACCCTGAGAGAGTTCAACTCTGACTCCCGCTCATTCATCACCAATTCTAGTTCAACTAATTTGTCATTGGCACAAGTTAGTTCAGTCCGTGCTGAGACTAGAGATGATTCTGCAGACTCAATTCTTGATGCAGTCTCTTCTAACTGTTTTTTATCCTCCTTGCTCTCTTGAAGCAAGGTGTTGTACTTATCCGTGAGAATTCCCAGCTCATTTTGTAAAGACAACTTCATGCTGATTTCTTCATCTAATTTACCCTTCACTGAAAATAATTCATTCACTTTCTCAGAAATTTCTGTTTGAGCTGCTGATAAAGAAAGCTGAAGTTCTTGCAAATTCTGTGTGATGGACTCAATTTGTTCTTCTTTAAATGTCAAACTCTGAGAAATTTCTGAGATTCTCCCCTGTAGTTCTGAAATGAGCTTATCCTTAGCTGCTCTCTCTGTCTCCAGCTCTGACAGCTGTGTAAGAAGAGAATGTGTTTTCTCTTCAACAGCTTTTCCCTGACTGCTCATTCCTTCTCTAAGTACTTCTGTCTCTCTGTTCATCTGCTTCACCTGAAGCTCAAGCTCTGCACAGGTGTCAGAGGTTTTAGTCAAAGAATCTCTTAGACTGTGAATTTTATCGTTGGCATTCTGAAGAGCCAGACATTTGTCTGACAACTCCTGGGCTTGGGTTGACAGCTGTGACTGTAGGTCACTAACCTGGCGACTCAACTGATCTTGTGTTGCCAGACTGCTTTGAGATGAATCCTCCAGTTGACGTTTCAAGCTAGACACTTCCTGTAGTAGACTTTCATTGACTTCCAACAGTGTGACTTTCTCCAGATGAACGGCTGTGTTTTTATCAACGGTCGACTCTAGTTCAGCAGCTAAATCAGCCTGAAACAAAGACATCTATCTACAACCCAATCTTTCAGATAACATAAAGACCAAATATAATTAAATAATATGTTATTACCTCATAAAAGTTTAATTTCAAGAGTCTTCTTAATGATTGCCAATTCTATATTATAAAGCAAAGCAGCACATAACTTAGTATCCATTAATTAAAAAGAAAATGGCATAAAAATAATAAAATGAATGCCAAAAGTTCTTAGCATATTTATAAATGCCATGTGTCTTAATGAAAGGTTAGTTACAATTGCAGATGCAAGCATTTCTTTGAAATGGTTATATTAAGTGAAATGAATATATTGCCCAGTGAGTCCTTTAAAAAATAAATTGCCAGAAAGAAAAAAAAAAAAGCACACCTATTAAATTAATTCATCTTTTAAAACATTATACATGTAGTTTTTGTTTACTGTATTCAGTTTCAGTGAAACCCTTTTATAATAATTTTTTTTTCAGCAATTCTATTTTGTAATTGATACTCTTTTGTTTAAAAACCTATCTTAGTAAGTGAAGTTAAAGCATTTTTTTTTAAAGAAATGTTCAGAAAAATTTTAACACGGAAAAAAAAATTTGTTGACAAAGTAACGTTATTCTTCATTGTTACCAAAAATTATTTCTTCTCTAAGTTTTTTTTTTTTCTTATAAAATATTTCAAATAAAGTACACCGGCCATGCAACAGAAAATCAAGTATAAAGTACTTCAGAAACTAGTAAGGCAGAAAACAATGAAACAGCTTGGACAAATGCAGATAACATTAGGTCTTGATAATTGTCACAAAACATGCACCATACCAAGAGCTCTAGATAGTAAATAAAAACACCTTTTTCTAATATTAGAGAGAGCCTTAGAGTTTTTTTTATAAATTTTGTTTTCACTTGAACTTTCATGACAGGCTTTAATAAAACATTTTTAAAACTGCAGAAAAAAAGATTTCAGTGAAAATACTCTATGTTACTGTACCTAGTGAATGTTGGTTTATTATTTGAATGTTGGTTTATTATTTGACAGATAATAATATATATAATTAATGCTTTATGATTCAATTTTACAAACTTTTTCAAATCAATAAACCAATAATTAAACCAACACATCTGAGCTGCAGCTAAAATATTCATACTGTTTTTTTTAATAAAACTGCTTTCACATTTGTGATTTTTCCAATTGTAAATTAATATTAATTTAGTCAAGTTAATATGATTAGCCACTACTGTTAAAATGTACAAAGGGGGGTCATTTTCTTTTTATAAACTTAGCAAATGTTCACACAAGTTTCAAGACAGAAATTACATTGATATATATTACAAAATATTTATATTTGTGTCTATTTGTAAATATTCATGTATATATCAAATGTCATTACAGTCTACCCTAAAAAAAAACTATTTTTTTTCAAGTCAATTTATTTCATCAGCTTAATAATAATAACAACAGAAAGTCTTTCAAATTTTAACTACAAAGTTCAAGCTTGACCTTAAAATATCTTGTTATTTCTAATAGATTAAAGCTAAGTAAACAATGAGTGCAAATTTGAACATTGACAAATAATGTGTTGCTGGTGAGTGGTAATAATTGGATGCGTTATGTTTGCTATTTCATACATTTATGCACGCTGAAGCTTAATCAGTGGTGTGAATACTGTACTATTAAAGAGTGACCACAGTAGGATATGTCTTAATAAGTGGTGTGAATACTGTGCTATTCAAGAGTGACCACAGTGGGATATGTTAGTACAAGTAATAGCTAAATATTGAAACTACAGGTACAAAAATACAATGAAACCTCAATTCATGAGCACCTCAGACCACAGTAATTTCAGTTCATAAACAATTATTTAGAACAGTTTTTGACTCTGGTCACTACAAACATTTTTGGAAGTCATTCCAAGGTCATTTTAACTCATTTCAATGAATAGGTTTATGAAATGGACTCTTGGAAGAAATAATGTTCATGAACCAAGGTTCCACTGTTTAATAAAGCTTCACAGGACAAAAATAAAACATTAACTTACTTTGCTCTGCTCTGCTGCAAGATAATCACCTTTCACCTGGTCAAGACTTGAAATAGTCTCATGTAGCTGGATTTCAACAGCAGACAGTTTGGCTAATAGACTGTTGATTTCATCTTTCTGAGATTTGCTTACATTTTGCTCTGATGATAACATTTCTGATAACTCGTCAGCCTGTAACACAAATATTAAGTTAACAGACACTTTGCTATTAAGTATTTGCAGTTACAACTAAGTTCATGATTTATATTAATAAGCAGAAAACTATATATTTATAAAGACAAAACATTGAACTATTCTGTTGGTATCATGTTTAAATATTTACTGAGGATGAGTTGTTTTTCTCTTCATCCTGTGAACCTCTAGAATGACATCTTCTGTAGTGTCATTACAACATCTTTACCTAGACGCAACCTGCACCATGCATGTAAAGCTCACGACTATAGCGCCACTGAGTCTCCCATTTACTAAATCAGATATTAGTTTTTTCTTGACCATACTAACCTTTTGTTTGAGGTCATCGTTTTCTTTCCTCAGAGCTTCAATGCTGTCTATCTTTGTACCAACCTCTGCATTGCTGCTATCGAGAGCTTGCAATAAATTCATTTTTTCATTTTCTAGATCTACAAGGAGAAATACAAATGGACTTTTTAAAAAAAAATATAAATACAGGTAAATTTCAGCAAACATCAGGCTAAGTGCACTTCTTTTCTATTGTTAGGTCAATATTGATATTTAATAGGTTCAAACTAAAAATAAATCTGCTGAAATACAGAGTAAATTTCAAATGTTAAAAAAAAAAGATAGAGTAGGATATTGTTTTAGTCACCAGATAATTTTTGTACTACATGTAGCATTTTTCACACCTATCAAAGATAATACATGTATCCTTCAAAGATATCTTACAAAAAAAAATTAACATATATGACTAGCACACAAGTCACCAACCAGATATTTTAGTTTCCAATTCAGTTACTTTTGTCTCATAAATTACACATTCCTTTTCAAGTTGAACAATTTTATGATTAGCTTTTTCAAGTTCTGCGGTTAGTGTTGCCAGTGCATCTTTATGATTCTCCTGAAATATAAGTCACACAAAAAAATACACATAAAGAAAACAGATTCACAACAATAGTCAGTGGGAATTTTTTTTAAGTTACATTAAGACGTAAATTTCACAAGTTCATCATATTATACTCAAATGTTTTTCATGCTGAAAAATTTGTTAGTCAACAAAGGGATTAAGTAGTAATTTGACATTTAAGACATCCTTATTTATAAGTATTAGAAAATATTAAAATTTTAATTTTATATTGCTTAAGAAATTTTAATCAGTTAATAGTAATAATTAATTTTTTTTTAATTTCAGCAAAAGTTTAATATCTATGAAAGATAAATTGAAAAAACCTGAATAGTTTAGAGGATTTTAAAAGACCCAGCAAAGAAATCTATTGCTCTGACATAACTAATATTCTGAATATAGACGAACCTCGAGCTGTTTGATGACATTTTCTTTTTCAGCCTGATACTGTCTTAGTGCATCCTTAGCTTCCTGTAGTTCTTGCGAAACACTTCCAGCACTCTAAAAGAGAAAGTTTCCAAATTAATATTAAACATTTATGATGAATGCTGAATAATTTTGCATAAATCTACAAACTAAAGCAATAAGCAATAAAGAGAGATTTAGAACAAGAGTTCAATGCATGATATACTAAACTGACTGAGTTTAAGCTTGACTGTAGATCTTTGACTTTAATTTCTAGTTTCTCATTCTCCACCTTGGCTGAACTCAGTTCTTCTTGCAGCTTTTCTTTCTCTCCATGCACCATATCAATGACTGCCTGAAGTTCATCTATTTGAGCCTTGAATTCACCTGTGTAATATAATGCTGGTATTTTATTGTATAGTATCAAAACAAATCAATCAACTAAGCCAACGTTTTACAGATTTTAATAAAATAATAACAAATTCGTTTCTATGACAATTTACCTATTGTTCTTGATTGCTCTTCCATATCCACAAGTTTCTGTTGCAATCTATTTTTGTCATCTCCTAGTTCCTCAATTCTTTTCTTCAATGAATCTACCTCATCGGTTGAAGGATTGCTCTGAAACATTTATATTTTAAATACAGCTATAAATTATTAAAGTAATACTGTAAAGTTAAAATCTGGAAAGCGTTGTTAAAAAAAATCAAAATAGCACACAATAGATTTTGCTAAAGTTTTTTTTTTTGCTGTATCTAAATAAAAATTTTATGGACTGAAAGTTAAGTCTAAAGTATCTGACTTTGACAGTAGTAGTTTGGTTTTAGTATAAAGTCAGATAATTAGTAAACAGAAAAAATTCTCATTGTATGAACAATTTTAATAGTGTTAATTTTATTTGAATTTTAACAAAATCCAAGCTACATTTTTTTTTATTTTTGTAATTTTTCTAGAATTCTGATGAGAACACAGAACATCAAGACAGAAAATAAGTCAGTCTGTAATCTTCTGGCTATTACAGAACATATTGAAACAAATGTCTCTGACCTGAAGGGGAATGATTACACAGCATTTTATATAACTACAATGATTCCCTCCCTTACATAAAATTATTTGTTAAGGTGTGAATACTTGCAGAGTCTCAAGTAAGGATGGGTAAATGACTTCCTCAAATTTATAGTGACCCATTTCTAATGCCTAATGCCATCCAACATTAAAGCATCACAAAAACCGAACTATGATACATTTAAATCCAATACCAACCTTAAGTTCTGCTAACTGTTTCTCTAGTGATTTGATTTTATTGGTCATCTGAGCTTTTACTTTGAGAAATTTACTATCAGTCTTCCCAGTGGTTTCATCACTGTGTGATTTAGTCTCCTGTTCTTTCACCTGATATCAAATTTTAAGAAAGGTTTCTCTGCCGTTATGGCTTTTTCAAATATTTACACTAATTCTGTGTATTAAAATTGCAGGTGCATGATTTTCACAGTGTTAATAAATAAATTTAATAGAACTGTTTTGAAAACTGAGTTAGTATATCTGTTATAGGCAAAGTGAAATACATTGTACAGAATGCCTGGTGATTTTAGGCAAAGTATAAAATTTTTAAATTGTGCATACTTTTCCTAGGCATTCTATACAATGCCTAGGCATTGTATAAAATGACTAGTGTCGTTTAGGCAAAATATCAGAAAAGAACAACAAAAGCCTTTATTGATAAAAACGTATTTTAATATGGAATAAATGCAAAATAAAGCATATGATGTTCATACCGTAAAAAACAACGACATCAGATTGAAGTATTTGCTTCAGCAGGTAAGACTGGATTCACACTTAGAATTGTACTGTACTTAATTTTCTTCTTTCTGACAAAACACTTCATATTTTGGTATTTTGATCTGTCATGTTCATATTTCACGAATTAGTGAAAAATTGATAAATAATGAAAAGATGTTGTTTCTGGTAAAAACAAGCAGAACTCAACTGGAATGAGCTACTTGTTGCAGCAGGGAAGACTAGAATGGCATTTTGAATTGCATTTAATTTTCTTTTTCACACAAAGACACTTCATAGTTTGGCATTTCGTCTTGCATTTACATCTGGCGAATCCTTGGCCGCTTCCTGTAGACTGAGAAGTAGCAGCAGATCGGAGAGCTATTTCAAGGTCAGGAACGTCTTCGCTTTTATTAAATCTTTTGGACATACGGGTGAATTCTGATCTGGCATATAGCTGCTTCAAGATTCCATGTGCAGTTCCAAGGCGGTAAAAGCCATCTTCTGTCATGCTCATAACAACTGCCAACAGATTTCGTGAGTCTCCCCGCCCTTTGTCAACATCGGGAATCGCCACCTTAATTTCCCTAATTACGTCACAGTCTCCTTCATAATAGTTCTCACCAAAGGAGCGCCCCCTGGTCGTCATGGTACCTAAACTGTCCGTCGTCACCTCCTGGTCTACTTCAAGAAACGTCACTCCTTTGCTGTTTACTACTCTATTGTTTTCTGACCACCTTGTCCTAAGTCGTCTGTCACCTTGTCAACCATTATTTGCATTACTCCTACTTCTGATATATCTTCTTATCTTACAACGTTGAAGGGGATTGTCTGTCTCTAAATCTACTCTAGTTCCTAACAAGGCCAGTTACATACTTTGCCGAACGGGTACTCGGCATTCTATAGAATGCCTAGGCAATGTATGAAATAGCAATTCATTTCATACTTTGCCTGAAAAATTTAGGCATTCTATACATTGCCTAGGCATTCTATAGAATGCCGGATTTTACACTTTGCCTATAACATATCTATCTGGAACTGAAGTTAATTAACAATAAACTTAAGTTTTTATAGAACTTATAATTAATGATTGAATATTCCAAATAGCATTCACCTGATCACTGAGTTTGTTAACTGTCTGTTTGTAATCTTCTATCTGTTTGTTGAGCCTGCTGATTTCTTCTTTCACATCGTCTTCCACTTGTGATGACGATGACTGAAATATAAAATAAATATTGCAAACATTCCCGTCATGTTACATGAAGAAATATAACATCATTATTCTGTTTACATTCACAAAACCACATAATTCAGTGAAATTTTAATACATTATAATGAAATTCCAATTGATCTTTACTGTTAAAAAAAACCAATGTGTTTTTTAAAACAATTTGGTGTTGCTAATTATAAACAACCTAATGTTGCTAATTATTAGTACATAAAAAGTCTAAAAAAGAATCAATTTATTATTTTTTTTTAATTTTCTCTTTTCCCTGCACTCAAAATGTTATTGGTGAACCAATTATTTACTATTTATAATACGAAAGATGGCCGAGCGGTGTAGATACTCGAGTGTCCTGTGTTCGATCCTCAGAGAGACCCATGGGAATTTTTCCAGGTGAAATTCGTTTCAAAGTTGTCCCACAAGTCCACCCAGCTTTAAATGGGTACCTGACTTAAGTTGAGGAAGTAAAAGCTGCTGGGCGTTGTGCTAACCACACAATCCCTTCATATGCCGAGGTTATAGAAACAGATGGATTCTACACTTCATCTGCCCCGGTGGCCCATTTGGGCTAAGGGAACTCAACTTTTCTTTTAATATGACAATCATCATATGAGTACTTTTATTTCACTCCTATAATTATGTAATCACCTGTTTTATTTGCTCAGTGCCAGCCTGTCCAGACAAAGCCAGGTTGTAATGCTCCTGCAGGCGACTATACTGCTCAGTGGCCTGGGTGTATGCTGCCTCATATTGTGATAATGTTGACTGAAGGGTTTGAACATGAAGATCTTTCTCCGACAACTGGAAAAAAACATTCGTTATTATCATGACAAATTTTACACACAAAAAAAAAACAAAAAAAAAACACCTTTTCACGTTATGTGGATCACCGAATTACCTCATTCTCATGTTTTTCTGCAACATCCTTGAGCCTCATTTCCAGCCTCAGCCTCTCTTCCTTCCACTGAGACTCCATGTCCACAAAGTTAGACTGGAGTAAAAGCATCTGTTCAGACGTCACTTGAAGTTTTTCTTTTAACAAGCGTTGGGTGTCACGAGCCTCTGAGAGCTCTCTATCTTTGTTAGCATTCTCAACTTGGAGAACAGAGATAACTTTGAGCTGACACAATTGAGTGAATAAAGCAAAAAAAAATTCTTACAAGATTATTTTGAAATATAACAATTTGGTATGTATTGGATGAATCTAAGTTTACAGGTCATTGTACAGGATGAGTGTTCATCTCACCTTGCCATCCAAAACTTCATTGATATCTTTCAGTTTGTTTTCCAGCATCTGTAACGCATGATCCTGAAGATCAACATTCTCTTTATTCAAGATGGCTTCAATGTCTCGTTCATGTTTAGCAATCAACTGAACCAAATCAGTTTCACGAATTGTTAGTTCTTTTGATTTCTCTTCTATCACAGTTCGCAACCTGTAAACATCAAAATATCCAGATTTAAGATTATGTTTAGAAAAGTTTTTTTTCTTTCCTAAAAAGACAGATTAATTGATAAGTTTTAAGGACTGGTGGCCAAATATACACAATTTCAGTAGTCTGAACACATAATTATTTAGAAAATGTTTTGAGTTTTAAAATTTTAAACTGTTACCTTTTTGTTTCTGTATCCATTTCACCCAACATCTCCTCAAAATATTTTTGTGATTCAGATAGTTTGATGTGGAACCTTTCAGTCTCAGACTTGAGCTCCTGCTCCCTCTGTCTCAGCTGTTCTGTAAGAACATCGACTTTCTCATTGGTCGACTCTACCCTGGAAGTCAGTTTTGTTATCAACATGGACTGGTCCTGAACAGTTTGGTCCTTCTCTTTGATAACATTCTGCAACACTTCAACAACTTTGTCTCTGCCTCTGATAACTTGATCTTTTTCTCCCGCAAACTCTTGCAAGTCCATCACCCTTTTGTCCTGCTCCAATATTTTGTTATTTAATTCCATTATTTTTCTGTCCTTATACACCATTTGAGCATACATTTGACTCTATTCAAGAAAGAAAAAAAAAAAGGTTCAGTAAATAAAACAAAAAACAACAACAACAACAACATATTTTAATTTTAGATTAGTTTTGAGTAATGTAAAAAAAAAGAGTGCTTTCATCTGGAACTACTACATGTATTAATTACATTTTTTAGTAATATGCCTAATTAAAACATTAATCTCATATGGTTTTGAATCCAGACTATTCAGTCTAAATTGCTAATATCATATAAACAATCATGACAAAGATAAGCAACTAAATCTTAATAAATGTCATATGTCTGTGTCAACTAAAATACATAAGGAAGCTTTTATAAGGGAGCAGAAAAAAAAGTAATAAATTCATAACTAAGAAAAATATTTGAATCACAAAAAATTAAAGCTATTTTCAACAAATTTATGATAAACTGATAATAATAATCTTTAAAACAATTTTCACCAATTCACCACCAGTGCCTCCGCCGTAAACATTCTGCATGCTTTCCATGGCTTTCGTTTTCTCTTCCAACTGTTCTGTCAAATCATGAACAATGCCATCCCGTTCAGCTAGAACTCGCTCTTTGGCTTCCAGCTGATTCTCTCTCACCCGTATTACATCGTCTTTCTCAGTTATTATGCGACCCTTCTCCTCTAATTTCCGTTTTAAAAGAAGCACTTCAGCACGATTTACGTGATGAGCTGATGTAAGACCATCACTGCTAATACTGTCATCAGCAGCTTCCTTATTACATATTTAAAAGAAAAACAAAAGAACAACATTAACAGTTTTCAAGAATGCTTAATTAAAATAAAATCAAGAAAAATTATTTATTCAAGTTTGCGACCATTTTTTTCCTTAAATTTACAATTGTAGTAATGTTTTAAAAAAACTACAATATATGCACATTTGTGATAATTGTAACTTTTTAATTCATAAAAAATTTGGTGGTTGCATGAAAAAAACAAACAATATATCACTTAAGAATGTATCAACAAAATAACCTAAAGTAACATAGTCAGGTAGGTCTCGTTAGTCAAGTACTCACTTTTTCTTGAACATCATGAGATTTCTTCGAATCAACATTTTTTTTAACAGCTTTGGCCTTTGCTTGTAATCTCAGCTTGGAATTTTTGGAATTTGCCTCCTTTTAAGGTAGAAGATAAATATGCATATAAAAAATGTCAATTTAAAAAAGAGGTGTCTCATTGTAAAAAAAATTACGATAAATTAATCATCATAATCATTTATTAGATGCACAGAGATTAAGGTTAAAATTGATTAAAAAATACACAATCATGAATTTTAAAATTATTTTGAAGATTTCTACCTGAAGCTCTTTATCCTTATTTTGTAAAACTTCATCTTTTTCTCTAATCATTGCTTTGAGTTGCTGGATCTGAAGCTGGAGCAGCTCCATTTCATTATCGATTCCAGACATTTTTTTTTATTTTAAAGCAGATACCTGGTGTTTGAATTATACATTTTCTTTACTATTAGTGAAAGAAATCACAGATATATAAAAAAAAACAATAATTCATAAATCATAGTCTACTTTAAAAGAAAGAAAAGCTTATAAATAAATAAAATGCATATCCAGTTCTTTAGAGCTCAGGCATTCTGTTAATGTTAGGACAATATTTAAGTAACATTTTTTAATGAAAATATTAGTTAATGATTTAAAAAAACATGAAACAGAGAATTTAGATAACTCACCTGTTTGATTTTACAACCAGTAAATTTCTCTTAAAAACATTTTTCTATTTAAGGTTGTACACTTTGGCATATGTAAATGTTTATGACTTCAACTTTGATTTAATCTGTGAAAAAATTATTAGCAGCTTTATAACAGTATAAAGAAAAATCAACAGAAGTCAATTAAGTCATGATATTAACTTTTCCTAGAATTCTTAACTGAGAGCCAGTGAGAAATAAGCAAGCAAGTAGCCTACATACAAATCAAAGAGGACTTGAAATCCTTACTCTTAAACTAAGCTCATATTGTTATAATAGCTTTATTTCAACTTTTTATTATATCTTTTTCATAATTCATTTTTTATTAATTTGATAAAATAAAACCTATATTTAGTTAAAATATTAACTTAGGACACACAAAAAGTCACTGTTCCTTCAAGGAGTGGTAGAGAAAAAAATAATTTATGAGTTTTAAGTATTTTGGTAGAGTTTAGCTTTGATTAACTACATCATGAAAAAGATATTTGACCAAAAGAATCATTAAAAAAAAAACGCAAAAAGAGGAAAGCAATATTAAAATATAATTTAAAAAAATTTAAATTATAAAGACTTAACAATGGGAATTAGAGTGGAGTGGATATTTATCTGATTATGTCATGGGTTCGATCCTCTGTGAGAACCATGGAATTTTCCCAGGTGCCATTTGGTGCAAAGTCTTCCCACAAGTCCACCCAGCTCTAAATGGGTACCTGACTTAAGTTGGGGAAGTAAAGGTGGCTGGGCGTAATGCTAACCACACAACTTCTTCATTTGCCAAGGTTATAGAAACAGATGAATTCTAACTTCATCTGCCCCGATGGCCCAGTAGGGTTAAGGGAACTTTATTATACTTACTACTAAACTTTAAATAATTTAAAAGAAAAATGTATTAGTAATACAAATTAATTTTATGAAAATCTCTCAATCTAAATAACAGAGAAATTAAAAATTCAGCTATATTTTTTCCATCTTCAGCAACTCAAAGCATGGGTTTTATATTAGCACTATTCTGCTAAACCACATACTTTTCACATAGGACATGATAGGATAAATATAATTAGGTATGTGGAAATTGAACATTCTTATGACATTTGTTTTTTTTCCTGACATGCTGTGACAGTGTTTTCTGAAAAATTTGAGGGTAGTATACCTTGTAAATTTATTTTGTGCAAGTTTTTTTAAAAATATTTATGAGATGTGACATATATGATGAAGTTTAATAGTGAAATAGTTTCTTTAGTATTTTTTTTAATAGTTTATGAAATATTTTTTGTGCATTTTTAGTTAGATGTTTTCATTAAAAAATTTACTTGTGAAAAATACATTCCAATGTGACCACAACCAAAATATTTTATAAGCATTTCTTAACCTGTTCAAAAAACGTTTATCTGTTTGTTTACCTGCAAAGTTTCATTGATTATTTTACGGGTCAGAGTGTGCTCTCCAATTTATTACATATAAAGTTTCTATTTTTAATAGTTCATAGTACGATGTACTTATCAATATTTTAAAAGCAATTTTCAAGTTTAATTTTTTTTTTAATTTAGCATTTCTAATCCTTTATTATGCTGTTTCAATGGATACTAAATGTACAGCAATCATTCTAGAATTAAAATAGTTGTAACAAGTTAAGTGATAAAACATTCAAATTTTGACAGTTTTCCTTCTTTGTCTCATGTAACAAAAATCGATCTTATAATGTAGGATAATTTTTTTCATTGACCGACTGCAAACAAGTTAATATCAATGAAAAGCTTTTTTAAAGCTCTTTCCATTCATACCAAAAAAAATTGACATATATATAATATATATATCAAATATTTATGTCATACACCTAATTTGTCCTAATATAACAAAATTACCAACTGGTCCCAAGCTAGTGTGTAAAATCATTGCAGGATTTAAGAAATACAAATACTTTAGTAGTATATATCTGATTACAAGCATTCAAATGCAGACTGCACTTGGAAATGTCTCAAACACCATGCATTCACCTTTAATTGTTTAATAGTTCATCCTTATACCGGCATTCCTCGACCTTTCAGTTTTCGGTTTGTGAGATTTGCCAACCAAATAATTTTAATTTTATAAATTGTTGTTTACATATGCAACAGGTAGTAAATTTCATTTTCTATTCAGTTAAGTCCAAAAAAAAACACTTTGACTAAATGCAAGATTTTCAGTTAAATTCTTTAAAGAAACTTTTTAAAATAACTTGTAGCTCATTTGCCCATGTAAGAGTTCTTACGTCTGCAACGAGTAGATTTTTGTTGTGTATCCTCCATCTTGAAACACTTGGCAGTCACGTGACCGGAATACCACAACATTGAGAGTTGTCGTTTCTGTTCCTACCAGTGAACATAACAAAAGTAAATAAATAAACATAAGGCCGATGAGAGTCGCATTGGGTCGTTCAATTATTACGTAACGCCTCAGGTGAGGTGAAGATGATTAACTAAGTCTGACGCGCTATGACAGGGAACGGGTTAAAAAAAAGTTACGTGTAAATGAACTGCACAAAATTCCGGTTTTTTTTTTGTAATATAATAAAGAAACAATTATTTGAATGGCCACATCTTAGTCAACATATCAAGATTAAGTGAACAAAATTAATGAAATAATGGGGATTGGAGGGGGTGTGTAATTGGGAGACACACAAAATTAAACGAAGAACCACAAGCAGCTCAAAGATTTGGGCAACTGTAGAACAATAGTGGCTACATGTGGGAAGCATCCATGCAGAGAGTTAGAGATATTGGTAGATCTACGGCTGAAGAATCTCTCGGGGCTTCTAAAGAATCAAACTGGATAGAAATTCGTCCTGATTCTTGATAGTGGGCAAGGTGAATGTCTGAAATAAACGACTACATGTGAAACCTGTCATTGTGAATGTCTGCAATGGATGGCTACAACATGTGTCACATGATAATTACATTTGACTGATATCCTAACCCTAAAACATGTATGTCACAAGTTGGACAGTTTATGGATTAGATCTGAACACTCGCACTCATATGCAATGTTCCCTCTAAGGTTCATATGCAATGTTCCCTCTAAGGTGTGGTATGAAGTGAGCAAGAAATTTTGTCTCTGAGCGACATTTTTGTTTGAGGCCAAAATTTGTGAGCGATTTAAGCGATGCCGTCCGTCAGAGTGAGCGATCGTACGTGTAGTATGAGCGACGCTCTGAATACGTGTGAGCAACCGCTCACGCGCTCAGTTTAGAGGGAACATTGCTCATATGTAGATGCAATCAACTTTTAATGTCTCATTGATTTATATATGATTAGAGCAATTTACAATGATTCGAAACCCGAAAAAGACCTATCTCTGTTTACAACCCTACTTTGATATCCTGATTGTTAGAGAGGGATGACCTAATGTGGCATGCATATCAAAATTTATTGTCCACCTGAGCTTTTCTTAAATGTTTAGGGGTGATGGGAAGGGCTAGGCTGAGGGCTGCAGAGATATTTGATGGCCCTAAGTAAGTACAAGTTGGCGTCCTTTTAGCACCATATTTAATAGAAATGTCTATAGGTAGGGAAGCCCTTTAGTCAATGAGAAAACTCTAGGATTTTGTCAGGTTTACCTATCCATTTGTACGTCTCTGATGTACCCTATGTCTTATGAATAGTATGTAAGGACAGACTTGTGTATACATGTTGAGTGTTAGGTTATAGGGTCTGGTAGTTACTTACATTCCTCTGTTGCCGAGAGAGAATGGGTCTGAGGCGTAGTTGGTCACATTGGTTGAGCTAGGTTCACAGACAGACAGGTCAGCTGGGATTCAGTCAGCGAATGGAATGGGGTCCATGTGATGGAATGGTCAGTTTTTGTAGAATGGACAGTGTGATGGAGTGGTCAGTGTCGTGGAACGGTCAGTGCAGCCCCGTAGCGTGAAAATTCTACAGCAGGGGACAGGCATTCTTCAGCAGGGGCTAGGCAATAGCAGGGGGGCCAGGTAATACATTTTACTAAGTAGAACAAAAAAGCAGAGGGGGGCAGACAAAACGCGGGGGGGAGCATGGCCTCCTGGCCCCCCGCACGCTACGGGCCTGGGTCAGTGTGATGAGGTGGTTAGTGTGAAGGAGTGGTCAGTATCGTGGAACGGTCAGTGTGGTGGAATGGTTAGTGTGAAGGAGTGGTCAGTATCGTGGAATGGTCAGTGTGGTGGAATGGTTAGTGTGACGGAGTGGTCAGTATCGTGGAATGGTCAGTGTGGTGGAATGATTAGTGTGACGGAGTGGTCAGTATCGTGGAACTTTCAGTGTTGTGGAATGGTTAGTGTGAAGGAGTGGTCAGTATCGTCACAGTATCATGGAATGGTCAGTATGGTGGAATGGTCAGTGTGATGGGTTGGTCAATGTACAGGACAGGTGCTGACCATGTTATAATATTGCTGTTGAGAATGCACATTTGCAGTGAGGAAAATGTAGTTAGCAAGCTAAGTAAATTAATCAGTCGATTCATTGTTTGGCCGCCAGTTTGGCGAACGTCTGAACAAACGTATAACCGGCACTTAGTATTGAGGTAGTTCATTACAAGAAGTGCCAGATAAACCTCTGACAATGGATGCCAAGTTCTAAAAGTTTATCTCTTGAAAAAAAAAGAGATAACGGGTTGGCAAGCTATTAACATTTGAACCATTGAGCTAGTGTATTCAGGTACAGGCAACATCCTCTCGACCATCTCGCCCTTCCACCCCCCACCCCATCAATTTCCCCTCAAGATCGTGAATACACACCTGTCCATGTGTGTGTGTTTGCGTGCGTGCGTGCGCGCCAACTTCCTTCATGTGATTTAGTCGATCGCACGAGTCGAGAGCGATGCTCGCATTAAAATGGTAACGTCTGTAAGATGTCCTGTCATCCACAACTGCATTGTTTGACAATTAACTTTTCCCATCATTTTTATGTGTGTGTGTGTGTGTGTGTGTGTGTGTGTGCATGCTCTCCCTTGAAATGGTTGATATGAATGGAGACACTTCACAGAGCCATCTTTTTTTTATTATTATTTTATTGACAGACTGACAGATTGACGTGAAGTGCAGTTACAGTGAGGCAAAGTGCTTCCATCACCTGGGGTTGGAACGGGACGAGGCCGTTGGTGTTTTTTTACTCCAACACCCGCAAAAAAAGTAAAGGGGGGGGGGAGAGAGAATATCGTGGGCAGTACTTTGTGGTGATTTCTGATCTGGCAGAAAATAATGTTTTGAGTGTGGTATCATTGGCTTGATTGACTATGACATCACTAGCTTGATCTACTGGAAAACAACAACAACATCGATTTGATATATGTGTCACATCAGCATGATTTAGTGTGATACCGTCATGGTGGCTTGGTGTGATGCCATCAATTTGATCCCGTGTGATATCATCAACATATCATCAACATGATATACTGTAATATAAATAACTTGAGATAATGTGATATCATCAGCTTGATTTAGTTCGATATAAATATCGCGTGCTGTTATATAATGTTTATCAAAATGCTTACATTATAAAAATAAACTTTATTGATTTTTTTTGTCTTGTATGATGAGAAGAAAGTTTTAAATAAATATGTTTAGGTCGGTGCATTTTAAACTTTTTACTTTCGTTTCTCTTTCTTCGCATCTTGCAATATTAGTATGAATTAGTAAACACCATTAACTGTGTTTTCGTTAGAAATGAAACTTTGCAATTCAAGAACTGTCCATCTTGGATTATCGCTCCGTTTCCTCTGCTTTTTGGTCATTTATTAATCTCGACTTTAATTTTTTTAGTTTTTTTGTTTGTTTTGGTTTGTGTTTTTAATTTATAGTGTTAATTTTCTTAGTTTTCAAAGCCGTAAAAAATGCATTGAATTAATGAAAGTCAAATATCCAGCTAAGTTAACAACAAAGTTTTTGGTTATCTTACTCATGTGACAGAGGCCTCACAAGATTTACATAGCAGCATCTGACCCACAGATGACCACTGACCAGTGATCACCAAATCACCTGCAGTCTGTTCAGGTCACTGATGCCACACCCATGGGTCAGTCCTCCCTACAAGGTGCTGGACACTCGAGGCTAATTTACCGCCCAGCCCTCTGCAGGTCTTCCCCACCAATTCAGTGTGCGGCCAGTGTTGGGCAACTGGCCCATTGTGACCACCTCATTTCTGCGCTTTTGAGCAAGAGGACTCTTGAAGGAAATTAGCTTGCAATTTTTTTCCCGATAAAGATTTTCTTTTTCTTTTTTAAGAAGGGAAAAAAAATTATTATTTTTTCGGAAGTGTTAAAAATAATTTCTGAGCAGACTGTACTTAATGAACAAATAAAAAAGCCGCCAACATTAGTTGAACATAGCTTCATAGAAATGCTTTCATGAGATTAAAGTCAAATCTACAAGTTCTGGGGGATCATTCAGAAACTTCATGTTACACACAACTTTATTTAGGCCTACATTTTTTTTACAGTTTAATTTAGTTGAACCTTTTCCGGCGTTTACTTTAAGATGAAGATTAATCACATTTCGCCAGCGAATAGTCTAGGAGGAGAATATTTGATTCAAATAGACCAAGGGAATAGTAGTTTGCTGTGAACTTATTGGTTACAATACAACACCCCAAGCGCTTACCCGCCTCAGGATCGGGGGGCTTAGTTGACCACTTCCATTGACCACTCCCCTGTGGCCGACACCGCCCCTGACACCGACTAGCTTATAACCTCTCCAGGCATTTCAGGCCCAAGACCCGATAAGTAGGGAGAGGGGTTGGGTGGCAAAGGACAATACTTTAGTCAGGTAACAGTAACAGAACCAAACTCTCAGCTAAGCAGCTGGTACTCACCTAGGCATTTACCGCGTATCACCCCCTACCAAGGGGCCCTGGCGGGCCCTCCCCCCCCTCAAAAAAAAAAAAAAAGAAAAAAAAAAAAAAAAAAAAAGAGCCCCTGTTGGGTCTTTGTTCCCCTTTTGTCTTTCCTCTGGCTTTGGGCCTGCGTAGGCAAGGCCGCCTGCCTGTGAGTTTGCGTGTGTATGTGTACGGGCTAGACTGTAATCGGTTCTGAAAAAAGATCAATGAACAATCGTTATGTTTTTATGGACCCTTAGGGGAAAATACCGTTGCCAAGGCTGCCACTTGTAAAATTTCGGGCTACTAATAATATTAAAAAATATGGCTGATCTGAGAGCCCTTCCCTTAACAGTTATTACATTATAGAGCGGGTGCCCTGAGAAATCTCAGAATGGCATTCCTCTGACTAACTTAACCTGCCTGTTAACGATGTAGGCCTGTAAGACTATGACCTAGTAAGCATGTCTTGAATCAGAAATTAACACTTTTAAACAACAACGGATTTGACTTCCCATACAGTAGGGCCTCCTTAAACCGTAGGACCCTATGCAACCGGCTAATTTGCCTATCCATAATAAAAGGTTTAGTTCATTGGCTTTATGTACGTCATATGGTTAAACAAAATCCAAACAAATAACGAACTAGTTAAAAATCTTCTTTTATAAAACTAAGATATAGAAAGACCATTAAGGAAAGGTAGTGTCTTCCCCTTTTAAATTCAGATTTGAAATAATTCTCTCCCATATTTCGTAACACTTTCTGAACAAATGAAGTTACCCCACTCTTTCCTTCCTGGCGAATCTTGAGTGATTCCCCCCTCCAGTTAGAAATATGATTTGCCCCCAGGGGAAACAAACACCAAGGACCCCTCGGGGCGTACTGTTAGTACCCTATAATTTTCACTCCCCGCCACCTCTCATTAACACCTCATGGAGTAACTCATCACGAAAACAAAAAACACGCCGTTTCAATACGGGTCAATTTGTTTTGCATCCAAAAGTCATGAAAAGGCAGGACTCACTCAAGACAGATTGGCTTTTAAGGGGTGGAGAGTAAAGAGTTCCCAAAACGAGGCCATACACCAACTTTATGCCAAGCTGTGATCGTGAACATGTTTCCCCCCCTCCCCCTCTCTCCACTTCGAATACATTGCCCCTCCTCTCATAGAACTTTTCTGGACACCCCGGTGGAAAAATGTTGAGATGAGGTCGGAAGGGTATTGTCCGGCAGGAAATGAAATACACAAACACTGGACAAACAAATGTCTTAATGGTGGACTTCGGGGTTAAATGACTTTTTCCCCTTGAGGTTGAAGATCACTTTTCTAAAAGGGGGATGAAAGTTTGTGGTCAATGATATTTGTGGAATAGAGTTATTTCTCATTCAAAATATTTTGAATCTACAATATTTTATTTTACATTTCCGCTTTTTTTTTTAAATCAATACCAAGAGCCATTAAAGTTAGATTGTTTTATTATTGGCTTTTTTTTTTGGGGGGGGGGGGTGAGGGGTTATTGATTGGTCTTGAAAACTTGAAGTTTCAACCTCTGGTATAAAGTAACAATTTTTCAAGAGGGACTTCGGCTCCGATTTCGATAGGCCAGATGAAGTTTATAAAGTTCAAGAACGAGTTCGTCATTAACCCTACATGTTGCCTCCCCTTCATGGAAACTGCACAATCGTATGGATCAAAGTCCTTATAAAACGGATATAGTAATACGATCAAGCGATTTTTTTTTAATTTCAATTTCGACCTAATTTTTTGTGTCTTCGTTGAGTTTATGAAACAATTTTTTTTTATATTACCTCGTTACATTTATTAACTTAATTTTGTTAAATATACTGTGGTGGTATGGCTCTCATTGACTGTGAAATGATAACCGTAATTTATCAAAGTAGCTGCCGGTAGATGGCCTCACGAGGGAGGGGGAAGGGCGAGGTGCCCTGGGCGAGTATCATATGTGGGCAGTGGCGCAGCCAGGTGGGGGGGCGGGGGCTTGAGCCTCCCCCCCAGACCAAATCATCAATACATATTTTATTATATAAAGTTACTAAAAAGACTATCAAACTGTCTTTTTTCTATATGTGAGCCCCCCCCCCCCAGCATTTTTTGCTGGTTGCGCCACTGTTTTTGGGGCCTAGAGTTTAGTTCTTTTTACAGCTATAGAGTTTAGTTCTTTTTACAGCTATAGAGTTTAGTTCTTTTTACAGCTATAGAGTTTAGTTCTTTTGACAGCTATAGAGTTTAGTTCTTTTATAACAGCTATGTGTAGGCCTATTAGATAATCCGAACTATTTACTTCAATAGGCAGTGTTTACGTTGGGTGTAATGTGTTCCTCTCTGTCTTTCTATCTATCTATCTATCTAGTATCAATCCATCAAACTATATCTATTTATATATGTTTTGTCATTAAGTCAGCAACACATATTAACCATTTGGGTTGGCTGCATTAGGCTGCATTTCTTTTTTTTTAAATTTCCATTTTTTTTGGACTTCAGTGGGCTTTGGGTTCAATATCAGGGCTGTATGTGGCAAATTGACCGCTGTTTCTATTGGATATTGATTATAGATTATGCATTTTTACCTGCTAATGAAAAAATGCTTTAATAAAAGAATGATAAGCAATTCAAACTATTTTACTGTATGCGCTAACCGACTTGAGCACTTCAGTGGCAGATAGAGTGAACAGTGTCCCATGTCCAACTTCAATGCAGGATTTCAGTTCTTTATTATTCAAGTTTTCCTTGGGCAATTTGCCTACAGTATGTTTCGAGGGCATTGCTGACAAGCGTTGTCCCATTCTCACCCCTTGAAGTATGAAGCCGCTCTCGGCATCAGACCGAGTAAACCGAGGTAACTTCAACTCGTGACACAGAGTAGTGTTAACAGAGAACTTGTTTATAAGACTGGTGTCTGCCAGCTCGCTTAAATGGTCAAAAAGACGTCTGCGATTCTTTCGCTATCGGCCTCATTTTGAATTTCAGCTTAGAGAGTATGCCCCTCTTTCGTCAAGATTTTAGCCTCGAGGTTAAAAAAAAAAATCAATTTGACACCTTCCAACCAAAAAAAAAATGGACGCGCCACGCTTGTCTCCGCTCCACACCCTACAAGTACCACAGCGATACACAGACTTCGACAATGACCTGCAATGTGCCGTTTTCACGTGTGGATAACTCTGGTGTTCAGACGTTAGAAATGTCGTCCGTTTATTGTACAAGAATCGTCCGCCCCTTGCTGCATGCTCGTTGTCTCGCCCGATTACTCCCATTGGTTATGCGAGAGGTTAGTGTGGGACTAATTAGCGACAAATATGGCTTCTGCCCAGAGTCTCTCATTGGAGGGGGGGGGGGGAGGGGGGGCGATACGCAGATATGACTAAGAGAAAACTTGCAACAATTATTAACGTTCTGATCTTTTTTTTTCAAAAATAGTTGGCAAGTGACTCGGGGCAGCGGAATCGTTAAGTTGGCACAAAACCTCGAGAGGAAATTGAAAGTTGTTTGTTTGTTTGTGTATGGGTAGGAAACATCATCTTCTTGAACTGTGTGGATTACTAAATGCAGTCACCCACTTGAAAAATACATCTGTTCTCTTAAATTGCCCATTCCATGGCTAGCTCACTTTTTTTTCTGTCCCCCCCCGCCCTCATCATGGGGCGTCAATTTGTGTGTGTGTTGGGGTGGGGGGAGAGACGACGACGACAGTGACTCATTATGTTATTCTTTTGCTCTAGTTGCTAAATGTTCTTAACGAAAACCGCCGAAACCAGGGGTTTTTTTTGCTCAATAAGAGGTGGTGGGTCTCTTCAATAAGAGGTGGTGGGTCTCTGAAGTTTTTAACTTTTTACCAAATGAAGAAAACTATAAGAGGTGCCGGGTTGCATTTCAGAGGTGCCGGATCGCAGATCCGGCGCGCTACATGGCAAAAAAACCCCTGGCCGAAACTCATTCTAAAAAAAACAGCCCGATAAGCAGGCCCGTAGCCAGGTCAAAGTAAGCAGGGGGGCACCAATACCCAGCAAGGGGGTACCTTCTCAGTTTAGTTACTTTTTCTTTATTTTTTCCTCTTTTTCTTCTTTTTAAGCGGGGGGGGGGCACTTCACACCTAGCGGGGGCACGGCCCCCCAGTGTCCCCCTTGGCTACGGGGCTGCCGATAAGTAGCATTGAAAAATAAAAGTTAAAGTTTACTTCTATTCTTTACATTTTATGCGATGTAAGTATTATAAAACATTGAAAACTGATGAAACCTTCAAAAACCATTCAAGTTGTTGACGGGTACCCGCCAAACTTACACCCCCCCACAGGCCCGTAGCGTGCGGGGGGGGGCAGGGGGCGGGGCCCCCTGCGTTTTGTCTAGCCCCCTTCTGCTTATTTGCTCTACTTAGTAAAATGTATTACCTGCCCCCCGCTAATGCCTGGCCCCTGCTGTAGAATGCCTGGCCCCTGCTGTAGAATGCCTAGCCCCTGCTGTAGAATGCCTGGCCCCTGCTGTAGAATGCCTGGCCCCTGCTGTAGAATGCCTGGCCCCTGCTGTAGAATGCCTGGCCCCTGCTGTAGAATGCCTGGCCCCTGCTGTAGAATGCCTGGCCCCTGCTGTAGAATGCCTGGCCCCTGCTGTAGAATGCCTGGCCCCTGCTGTAGAATTTTCACGTTACGGAGCTGCCCCCCCTCCCATCCTCAAGCCATACTCGAAATGACGTCTCTGCCATTATCTCGATCAGCTGTTTCTAACTATCCCATCATATTTATCTTCCTACACCCATCCATCTACGAACTAATAAAATATATTATGTAACGCCTATGGAAGAAATGGTGAGGTCTAGTATGTGTTTTAATCAGTTTCATGCATTGAAGTTTAAAGAAATAAACTCTAATCTTAATTGACCAGAATATATATTTTAGTTTACATCCCCCCCCCCCCCATACTTTATTAAAAAAATTAATAGATTGAACTATTTGAAATTGAAACGATTCAATACAAAAATAAGTCCTTATTATGAGGTATCATTGTGTATTTACACGTCAAACGCTTCTCTGAAATTTAGATTAAAAAATGTAAATAATCGAGTTTTTGTAAGTATCCAGCAAATAGATCCATATATTTATGTTATATGATTATAATGAAATGAACCAACAACACAAAACCGATTTAGAGTTCGATGGATGAATATTTGATTCTGATTGAGTGAATCACGGCACCTATTCTGAGAATTGACTCATTTTATACCGTTTACAAAGGGGATACGGTGATATGAAACCTGAACGTTGTGGAATTCGATGGATTAAATTACATTAAAGTTCGTATTCTGAGGTATCACAGCACAGCACTGTGCGGCTTGTGGGGGGGGGAGGGGGCTGTGCGGCTTGGGGGGGGGGTCTGTGCGGAGAGTTTTGTATAAGAAAAATTGGAACACAATGATAAAGAAGTATATTTTATAATAAAATTTGATTTTTAGAATTAATTTGGCTTCGGCCTTGTATATATATATATAATTTAGTTTACATTCTCGCCCACTCACCCCCATACACACTCCCCTCTTTAATCATAAAGTCATTAGTGCCGACTCACTGGATGACCTTGGTGATTCCAGACAGACACCCAAAGATATAGTGGTTCATGGTAGTCGGCCACTATATTTAAAATAGATCACCTGTGTAGAGATGAACATCCAGGCACGACACCACACCAGTTACACTCTTGCAGTGTTGCCAAAATGTTTTGTACCAAATAATCGCAAAATCTTTTTTTTTTTAAACTAGCTCAATGGAGCGCACACATTTTTAGACTTCTGAAACATTGTATTTAAAATATATGTTTTGTGATATTTTGTAATTTTTTTTTCTAGAGCACGTAACCTTAAATATTTAAAAAAAATTGTCAAAAGTAGCACAATCTGGCCACATGCAATCAAGTAAATTTTTTTTCTAGAGCACGTAACCTTAAATATTTAAAAAAAATTGTCAAAAGTAGCACAATCTGGCCACATGCAATCAAGTAATTTTTTTTTTGTTGAAGAAAGGGGTGTGTCCGAGGACAACGTCCCCGCCCATTTCTTCTTCACTTCTTTTTGAACAGCAAGTGAATGGATTCAGCCATCTCTTCTTTCCATTGTCATCTCTCATCACCCGCCCCAGAGCCATCGACTTCCGAGTCTTGATTTGTTCACTTAAAAGTTCAACTCAGAAAATGTATGGAACAATATAACCAGAGAGATCTCAGAGCGAAAATAAATAATAATAATAAAAGTCCCAGATAAATCGCTATAGATGGTCTCAGGACAGTCGTTCGACACTGCTGCTATCAGGTTGTCGTAGAGAACAAAGTCCATTGACGGCAAGTCTAAATGACGAACTTCAACATTAATTGTGAAAAAAATATTTTGATATTGAGTAGTTAAATATAGTTTGATTCACATTCATCTGAGACGAACTTTACTTCAATTTAAGTATCTGGACTGTGTGTGGCAAACTGAAAGAAACTAGGTAAGATTACAATATATTTAAATTTTAATAACCGTTAAATCTAGACTCGTTGAAGTCGAAAAGATGTGTTTTTTAGAGCATTTTTTTTCCTTTTCTTATTTTTTTAAACATCTTAGATTTCACTCACAAATAAAGAAAAGGGTGTTCGCTGGAAATTTCGAATTGATGCATTGAATGTTTTAATAATATTAATATTTGTGAGACAGTTTACACATAAAAGTCAACAAAATGAAGTTGCGTACTGCAAGATTTTTCTTTCCAACCCCAGATTAGCGCTAAATTTTCCACTTAATCAAGCTTAAAAGTTCACACGTAAAATTTAATGTATGTGTGTGTTAATATAAATAATCAGTGCTTTGATTGTGCCGGTACGCACAATTTAGTTATTTTAAAATAGTATCTTTGCAGCTGTGATTTAGCTTGCATCGAGGTGCGAACTGGTAGTTAAAAGTTAGGCAATCCTTCACTGAGTACCGGCACCTATTTTTTTTTTTTTTACAAAAAAAAAAAGCACCGTAAATGATGATCTTGTTGGTAATATTTGATACATAGGCTAACAGATATTTGATACATAGTCTAACAGATATTTGATACATAGGCTAACAGATATTTGATACATAGTCTAACAGATATTTGATACATAGGCTAACAGATATTTGATACATAGGCTAACAGAAGCAGATTTCTTTTTTAACTTAATGGGATGGCATTCATTTATCCTCATTCACTCCATGTTAATTTTGTACAGAGGCGGCCTTACGAGTGATGGGAGGGGGGGCGGAGGGGACCAGTGCTCGTGGCCGTGGGAATCATCTTAGATTTTTTAAAAATATATGTGATAATAAATCCTCCTAACGCAGGGCCCCCTAGCCCCTTTACCCGCCCTTTCCCTCAGGCGCTTAAGACGGTCGATATAGTGGCCCCCCACCCCAAGCACCCCCCAAGGCTGCTTCTGTTTTGCTATACGGGTGTAAACAAGCTCTTAGTAATCTAAAACGGGTAACAAGGATTAAAGAAAAAATAACTGCCTAAAAGCCTTCTCTAATGTTAAGATGAGTAAAATGTACAGAACAGTTTCGCTTGACTGCCTTACGGAAGATGGACGCAACTAACACCTGACAGAGATTCTCAAGGGGAGTTAAATCGAAGATGACATTCGGCGCGAATTAGACACAAGCGTTCAGACGATGTATGACGTCCATTGTTTATGTTAAGTGACAGTCATTGTAGTGGCGATTAGGGCAACCAACCCCAGCTCCGCACCTGAGAGGTGGGCTTCCCCCCCCCCAAGTCATGGTCGATGTGGTACGATAGATGGCTTACTCTTACGGCTCTGGGCCCTGCATATGACACTCGCCCTAGGTTCGCGTACTGTATCTGCTTTTGTTATTCCAAGTCAAAGTTCACTTTAAAACTTTCGGTTTCAATCAGATTGTTGGTCAACTCAGAATGCTTTTCTGATACGTCATGACCACGGTCTGATTCAGGCCCGTAGCGAGGGGGGCTAGAGGGCCAGGCCCCCGTGCGTTTTGTCTGGCCCCCCTCTGCTTGTTTTCTCTACTTAGTTTCATTTATTTCCTGCCCCCCTCTGCTATTGGCCTGGCCCCTGCTGTAGAATTTTCTCGCTACGGAGCTGGTCTGATTAATGTTACTATATGGCCTAAGGCTTGTTACTAAAAAAAATAAGGGTCCAATTTGGGTGATGACAAAAAAGTTACGGAGATTAGATGTAATCTTGTAACCGAAGGGCCTATTTTTGTCCAGGGCCTGAGGTCAGGAGCGTATAATGTTTATTGCGGGTTTTTTTTTTATTATTTTTTTTTTCAGATTGGGAGTAAGGCGCCAAAAAAATGTATCTCTCACAGGGCGCCACAATAGCTAGCTACGGCTCTGCCTAAGGCTTTAGCTTGATCAGCCCAATACCGGCCTTGTTTATGACACTGGACGCTGACAATCTAAAAACTGGTTTAGATTACAACTTGGATTTTTTTTTAAAGCAGCTATAAAGTAATAAATAATGGGGGGGGGGGGCATGTCCATCCAGCTTATAAGTAAACCTTGTTTCCCCCACGCCACCAGCCCTTCATTTTTATTACGCTACATGTGTGAATCTATGCATGTAATAAACATTATCAGTTAACTTCCACCCCCGTTTTAGTTGAGAGTTTTTTTTTTTTTTTGATGGGTGGTGGTGGTGGTGGTGGTGGTGGTCACAAATTATAAAACGCATGGTCGTTCTTTTTGTTATACTCCGTTATATAGATGGGTATATTGGTAATTGATTTATACATATTCATAATGTTTGCTAGCCGGCCAATGTCAGGCGTTAGCCAGCAAAACGGACCATGTCTAACAATGGCTCGCTTGCAAACATAAACATATATATATATGTGTAACATATACATATGTGAGTGTGTGTGTGTGTGCAGGCACGCCGAGAGGGGGGTCAGGGGGGATCATTGCCCGGGGGCCCGCATCTGTAAGGGGGCCCGATCGCCCCAACTATGTCAATTTGTTCACGACTTATTGTTTATTAAGGGGCCCGTAATGATGTCCTGCCCTGGGGCCCGTGTTGGCTCTCGGCGCCCGTGTGTGTGTGTGTGTGCGTTCGTGAGCGTTTGTTTGTGGTTGTGCAATGTGAATTAATAGTCTATTTATGTCTTTTATTCATAAATGGATTTGACTTAGTCTAATGTGTGATTTACTCATCCAACAATAATAAAAATATATTTAATGATGTGTCTGTATTCATGTCACTTTAGGGTAAAACTGAAACAGCTGCACGATGTCTGACCCTCAGCATTCGCCGCCACTGGACAGCTCGCCATTCTCTGTGACGTCCACAGCCAAAGATGACGAGAGTATTGACGTCACAGACGACGACAGCAACGCCTGGAACTCTGAAGATGGCGTCAGAGCTCACGGTTGCGTGGATGAACCCACATTTAAATCACACATAGGCAAGTGCGACGCCACGACCGGCTACTCAGACAGGTCGCAAAGGAGGATAAACCTTGGAGCGTTCTGCTCGGAAGAGTTGCGGGAACTGAGATCGAAGATAAACAGCAGGGAGAGGAAGCGGATGCACGACTTGAACTCAGCCATGGACTCACTGCGGGAGGTCATGCCTTACGCCACGGGGCCATCCTCGCGCAAACTGAGCAAAATCGCCACTCTAACGTTGGCTAAAAACTATATTCTGATGCTGAGCAGATCCGTGGAGGAACTCAGGCGACTACTCGATGATCTACACAAGGGAGTTAATCCTTCACTCCGACATCCGTCTTTCTTATCTCCCTTTCGTAACCAGCTCCCATCAGCGCATCCATCTTGCCCCCTGCCGGGTGTTTCCCTTGCGCAAAGTTCGATGCTTTCCAGCGGACAGATGTCTCTGCTCCCACATTTTCTACCTCATCATCTGCAATATCATCATTCACCGGCAGCGGTTTCGCCACATGCGATCAGGCAGGGGGTCCCTTTTTCGAGCGGCGGCAGCAGTGGGCCTGTCGTAAACGGACTCAGCATTTATAGTTCAGGACGAGACGTGACGCCTCACCTGCACCTGGCAAGTACGGCCTTGCCCTGCCCGTGCGCCGCGCCTACAGACTATTCGCTGCTACTGCCAACTAGAAGTTCGACTGAAAATCCCGTGACTTTGCAACCTTCTAAAAAGACGGTGCAACAATTAATGTAAGCCATTTATGGATATTTACATCAAGGCCGTTTTAAGGTCATGGTAGGCCCTAGGCACTTTCAAAGTCGTAGGGCCTACCTGATTTCATTTTTTTTATATTTTTCAAGAATGCACTTGTTTTCGCTTTATGTTCTGGCTTTCGTAGGCCCTTGAAAAGTCCGTAGGCCCTAGGCACAGTGCCTACTTTGCCTACTGTGCCTTTAGGATAAAGCGGCCCTGGTTTACATGCAGCATTTCTGATGGGGTTTTTTTTTCTGATGGTTTTTTTTAATCTCTTTTGTTATTCTGATGTTACTAAATTGAATCCAGCCATAACTAAAGGCAGCCAATAAAAGCAAAATATTGTAACAAACGTTATATTTGTTTTTGTTTCAAGCACGACATAGCTGTAATATTTTTGTATTATGTCCCCCAAGCATAGGTTCTCCGTGGGTTAGCACAACGCGAGACGCAGTAACTAATGATAAACGTAAATAATAAATATATGTTGTTCAAAAGTTATTTCACTATGACAGTGAAAACATCATTATAACATAAGAAATATTGACTATCGGAAAGACAGACGGACGTGTTAGACAGATTGTGTTGTGTCTTCCGCGCAATCTTTGCATTAAAAAAGACAAGCAATTAAGCCTGTTCCATTCTGGACACAGGACGTGTTAGCGCATTTTCGTGTTATGTATCAGTACGTTTGTTAGCTTTCAGTAAATATTTGTAAATTTTGTAAATGTTTATAAATTCAATTGTGTAATGCATATATCTGTAAAAAAAAATTTATAAAGACGTTTCTTTATATTTGAAAAAAAATTATTGTCTCTTAAATCTAACTACAAGTGGTTTGTGGTTACTGAAATAGGACTCATAATTGAAAACATTCGAAATTATAGTCATTTAATCGTCCGAAAACTCCGTCAATTGTTGCATAGCTCTGATACTTTCAATTAAACTCAGAACACAAGCTTACTATTTCATTTGATGAGTTTCTTAATAAATCTTGGTGAAACTACGTGCTGCAGTATTTCGCACCAAATGAATGGGTTGTTGAACGTACAAGGTGTATATATAATATATAAGCCCCTTAGGAGCCCTGAAGCCCGGCCCTCAGAGGTCCTGTCGCAAAATGGACTTTTGATGTACACTTGGCAGGCCAAGACCTACAAAATGATATATACATCATGGGTCTAGGACTTATGGTTGTTGAGATATAGGCGCTCTTTATTAATATAGCTTACATAGCAAAAAACGGTACTAAGCCCCCTTTTACGGCCCTGAGAGGTCAGATCGCGAAATGGAAAAAAGTCATTTCTTGGCAGGCCAAGACCTACAAAATGATATATACATCATGGGTCTAGGACTTATGGTTGTTGAGATCTAGGGTGATGACGGACAGACGGACAGACAGACAGACAAAACGGGGACAATAGAGCATTTTTTTTCGAAAATGCTCTAAAAACACGACTTCAAAGTATAATATATAAAGCATATGTATTTTCAATGGCTTCAAACTGGGGTGTCAAGGAATTGTGTCGAATTTTAAAAAGACTTATTTATATAGTGGAGACCATCAGACCACTGTTTCCTAAAAATTAAATTTTATAATAAATGCCTGTCTATGAGGTTTGTGGTAAGAATTCATTTTAAAGTCAGAGAGGTAGGGGAAACGGAATTCATTTCCAGATTGAAAATTATTTTAAAATTCAGTTTAATAAATTACGGTACCGTGGGTTTGATAAATCGCATGGTATCGTATTTTTTTTTAAATTACTCTATTCAGTAAATATAAAAATCAGTTCTTAATAAAAAAAAAAAATTATGAGGATATGCCTGTACAGTAACCCGAGGGGGTGGGGGCGGAGTTAGGAGGGGGGGGAGGTTCCCTAGGTCCTAAAGGAAGTGTAGAATTCATCCGTTTCTGTAGCCAATGGGATTGTGTGTTTAGCGAAACGCCCAGCAGCCTTTACTTCTCACCGAGGATCGAACACAAATCTTTCAGATCGACAGTCGAACGCTCTACACCACTCGGCCACCCACTAATTTTCCGACGTCTTTGTACGGCAAAAAGATATTGGATGTACGCGCCAACGTAAGAATGATATAAAAAAAAGAGTTTTCACAGAGAAATGAACTTTTGATGTACACATGGCAGGCCAAGACCTACAAAATGATACATACATCATGGGTCTAAGACTTATAGTTGCTGAGATATAGGCGCTCCTTTATTAATATAGCTTATATAGTAAAAAACGGTACTAAGCCCCCTTTTACGGCCCTCAGAGGTCAGATCGCGAAATGAACTTTTGCTGCACACATGGCAGGCCAAGACCTACAAAATGATATATGCATCATGGGTCTAGGACTTATGGTTGTTGAGATCTAGGGTGATGACAGACAGACAGACAGACAAAACGGGGACAATAGAGCATCTAATAATGTGATGAAGAAAAAATAAACAAGCACACGAGCACGCTTTCAACTTCATTTAATACAACACAATATGACTTTTGCGCTAATTTAAAGCTGTATACAAATTTTGACGAAGAACTGAAAAACAAGTTTCAAGAACCTGGAACTCTTTTTAGTAATAAGTTTAGGTTTTTACTTCATAATATTCTTGTTTGGTAGATATTGGGTCTTACTTGCCGACAAATGGAACTGAAATAAATTTTAATTCATGGGTATGAAAAAAAAAGAATCTTAAGAATATATATATATATATATATATATATATATATATATATATATATATATATATTATATATATATATATATATATATATATATATATATATATATATATATAAAGACTGAAAAAATCGTATTATAGGCCTATTTGTTAGGGATGAGAAATGTGTTTAAGAACTCACAATCAACAGTATTGGGGCAACATTCCCAAACTTCTCCTTCTGCACAAGGCCACCATACCTAACGACAGATTTAAAAAAAAAACAACAAATGTTTCTTATTTCATACACACAGTTTGATAATGTCGCTCATAAATGAGAAGTGGTAATTCATTATTGTTATAATCAGGGCTCGATTTACTCCCGGGGATGCCGGCGATTTACCCGGCACTAAGAACTGTCATCCCCGGCTCTGCTTTAGCTAATTTCATCCCTACCGGGGATGAAACCATAGACATTTATTCCCGAATCTGCAGAATTTTTTTTCATCCCCCGCCACTGGTTTATTCTTAAATCGAGCACTGGTTATAATTCAGAGCGTAGTTAGCCATTATGGGTCCCTGTACAACTTACATCTTTTGGCGCCCCCTCCCAATATGAACAGTATAAAAAAAAACATTTAACAGCGCTCTTTCGGCGCCCCTTCCTAGATCGGCGCCTTGTGCGGCCGCACTACCCGGAGTACGCTTCCTACGCTTCTGTCGGTTATTCATTATTTTCTTCTTTAATTACTTTTTTTTGTATCAATTCCACCGTTGGCCACATGCAACTCTGAGAGCGACCATGCAGCGCGTCCCTTATTCGAGCGGCAGCAGTGGGTCTGACGTAAACGGACTCGGAATTTACAGCTCAGTTTTGTTGGCTTTCGGCGACTCAGTGTTTATCGTTTCATTTCTACATTTTGATTAAATTGACCAATGGGTGCGGCTTTTTCAAGTATTGTTTACTACACGAAAAACCAGTACTCTCATTGATTCCGTGGTTGGCTAATTTCAGAACATGTTTAAACTTTTTTTTAAAAGAAAGGATATTTGTTTATGGTTAATAAACTATTGTTTAGTTGCTATTTATTGTAAACACGCTGCGTGCCTAAGATTGTTTACCGAAAATAAAATCAATAAGACTTAAGTAGCAAAAACAACACCAATTATATCAGTTGGGGATTGATGAGAAAATATCTCTTAACAAACTGAGCAACACCTCCATACTCAACTAAAATATAAAAAGCTCAACGTTATTCCTTGGATACATAAAATGACGCAATGTTATTCCTTGGATACATAAAATGACACAATGTTATTCCTTGGCTACAAAAAATGACACAATGTTATTTCAAAGATACGAAAAATGACATAATGTTATTCCTAGGATGCATAAAATGTGTCCAACTTGAAAGATGTTTGTAATAAGTATGTCCGACTCACAGTGCATGGTGGATCCCTTCTCCACATATATCTCCGCAAACTTTTGGCATCACATAGAAGAATCTGACCACAAATGACCACAAAAAGCAAAATAAGCAGAAGCCTCATTGCCCACTCATTGAATACGGCAGCCTCCTAAATGCCAACCAAAGAATTTGCTCGACTCTTTAAAAAAAAAATTATTTCCAACTATCAGTTGACCTACACAATATACACTAAATTTGGCTTAAAAATTGTAAAAAAAAAAATCAGTCTATTTGATTATGTGTACGTTTGACAGATAAAAACCATCTCCAACTGCATAGCCTATTAAAGCAAGTGTAAGTAAAACTATTTAATAGATAGTAGGCTAAATTGAGCACACCGTTTTATGTTCAACGTATAACCTTTCCTAGATTTAGATGAGTCCATAGACAATCATAATCTCTAATTTCAAAGAAGGTTGTTTTTTTTTCTGATAGTTGGAACAAAGATAAGATAAACCATAGATATATAGACTAGATCGCTTATGCTTATTTAACAGAGACCGAAAAAGTGTTTTATGTGCGGACCCTAACTTCAAAAAGAGAAGAGTAAATTTCTTTATTTTTTTTGCTATTTATTTATGCAATCTATGCGTACTTCCGTACTACGTCATCATAGTTGCAAAGAATTTGTAAAAATAAATAGGTTATACTCATTGTATTCGGGGACCGACCATATAACACGTTTACATAGCCCGTAAGCGATCTAGTCTTATATATCTATGAGATAAACAGTGGAATTCATTTGTCAAGGGCAGTGAACTCTAATTATAAGAGTTCAGTGATCAACGGGTCTTACTGTATCCATAAAAGGAGGGGGGGGGGAATTAAGAACATTTTCTTACTAAAAAAAATATTAATAGTAAAGACTTGACTATTAGTCATAACTTTAGAGGCAGAGGCAGATTCAAGGACGGGCACACTGTGCGCGCGCACAGGGCTTCAATTTTTTCTAAAGGGCCCAGCATTTTCTTCTGCGCCCGGGGGTCTTAACTGGCATAAGTCAGTGCCTCCTACAGTACATAAGTCCGCCCCTGATTGGAGGGAGCAATGAATGGTGGTCCCCAGCTTGTTAAAAAGAACTGTTATCGAATATACGGCAAACTTGAAGATTTTAATCACTGAAAGAAACGTTTTCTCATTTTCGACCAGACGTCCCGTTACCCCAACAGAATCCCAAGTCCCAGTTTTTTTTGTTTTTTTTTCTGACTCATATACAGGGCCGGGGTGAGATTACTGTAGGAAGGGCCGGATTATGTTTACCGTGGGCTCCCTACTATTATGAGGATCTTTTATTTTGACGTAGCCCCCCGCCACCCCCCCTAACCCAAAGAAAAATAGTTTACTGAATATTTATTTAAATGCACAAAATATGGGGCAGTGCCGAACCTAGGGATTTGGGGGTCCGGGGGGAGCGGCTTGGCCTCTTTGTATTTTGACATTCGACACCATGACAAAAAATAATTTACTTCATATTTAATGTAAGAAAATTTGGGGCTCCCTCATGCTGGGGCCCGGGGCAACTTTCGAATTTGGACCCCTCCTCCCCCACCCTAGGTACGCCACTGATAGGGGGGGGACTTCACATTCTGACAGGCCTATATAGTTAAGAGATTGGCCCATTACAATTAGGTAGGGCCCTTGTTAGGTACACAGACAGAGGCGGGGGGAGGGAGGCTTGTTAAAGAATATCAGGAGCTATTATTTAAAATAGCGATCTTGACAACATTTTCTCGCTCCCACTTGTCGTTTTTCATTGCCACCTCCGACCCCCCCCCTCCCCCAACCCCAAAACAACAAAAAAAACATAGGAACGGCTTTGTTAATAGATAATGTTGAATAAAAATGACAAATGAAACGATTTTGAAAATTCATTCAGAATGTTCTAACCAAGACAAGGCTAAGAGTGTTTGTAGAAACGTATCTGGAACGTATTCGAAATATTTACGTAGTGAAGCTAAGAATGTTTATCCATTTTACGCATACAAATTTGATCGTATAGAGTACAATTATGCGAAATGTTATTAAGAAGTTCCATGCTCGAGAGGGTGACTTATCAAATCCACTAAGTGACAGTCCCACAGAATGTGAAACAAGTTAAAGGCGTCAAAAAAATATGAGATTAAGATTATCATCGTAGTGAAGGCGATGCATTTACATGTAATAGTAAGTAATAACATGTTTATTTATGGTTAAATCATGAACAAAAGTGATGTCAACATTTTAAAGAACAAATAAAATATGTTGCATTGGTTTTATAAATATGTTTGGAGTTACGTCCCATTAAAGTAGCAGACAACTAACTCAAATGGAGCTGGTCGATCTTGCAAGATACACTGGTAAAATTAAAGCAACTCTGTTTTTTATTTAAGTGATTAAAAAAAAAAAGAAAAATAGATAAACATAACATAAAAGGGCATTTTTAAAGTAAAGCATATGTTTTAATTCCATGAACACATTGAGAAATATTGTTGAGAAATCATAAATGATAAATCATAAGACAAGACAACAAAATATTCAGCTGTAAATGAATGTAGTGACTAATATTTACCCAGACCTCAGAAATTTCAGTAAACCCAGTGCCGAATCTAGGGATTTGGAGGACCGGCAGCTTGGCCTCTTTGGGGCCCCTGTATTTTGACATTCGACACCATGACATGAGATAATGTCTTAATATTTAATGTAAAAAAAAAAGATTTTGGGGCCCCCCCCTCAAGCTGGGCCCTGGGAGGGACTTTCGAATTTGGACCCCCCTCCTCGCACCCTAGGTTCACCTCTGAGTAAACCTGATTAAGTTTTTCAAGTATAAAAAGGCATACAATCTTTATTAATTTTGAATTTTTTTCAGATGCCATAGCTTGGTGAGTATTTTAAAACTTATTAAAAGCATTTTGACCATCATTTGTTCTGAGCTGAACCCTCACTCATGACAAACCAGTGTGATTGGAGTTCCTGCCTAGGAAAGACTAAGATAAGTGAAATATTTATGGTTTATTAGCATGAGACATTATACTCTTGGAACACCTAAGAAAGCGTCAGAACTATTGTTGAATTACACAAGAGATAAGATTTTTTTTTTTTAAAAAAAGCTACATCTGGGATATGTCTAAAGCTGCGTAAAGCAAAAAAAAAAAAAAATTTTCCAACTACTCATTCAGCTTACTTTTTTTTAGAAAGACATTACTACATCCAATTTGGCTTGCCACTTTTTTTTTTTACTTTTAATGTTCATTATTATAAATAGAAACAACTAACAATTCTTTTTTAACTATTATTATAATTAAAACAGTTGTTACTCTGAAGCGTATAAAAGTCCAGGGTCAGAAGAAAATATTAACCCCCTTAAAAAAAGAAACATGGAAATTAAAACTACTAGTGTAAATTGGTTTTTTTTGGGGCCCTTCAGACAAATGGATTCAAGTTGCTTGCCCACTACTGCCCAGTTGTTATTTTTTTTAAGTGTTGCCCCCTTTTAACCGCCTTTTATGTCCCCTAAAATATTATTTCTTTGATTAAAGTATTGATCATCTATGACCATAATATCATGGTCCCTATATCAGGGCCAATACTAATAATTGTTTTAAAAAATAATCATTTTAAACTTTTTTTTTTTGCAGCCTCAGACAGACACTGAGTGAAGGCAGCAAGTCTAACAATGTTGACATCCAACTTATGTTGTCCAACATCAAACATTGTGAATCTATCATTCAGCTGCTCATCAGTTCTGAAACGGATGCTTTCTTTTTGGTAAATTCTTTAATTTTGCTAGTCTGTACATGATATTTATTGGCCTTTAGGATGATAACCTACTTGTGGATGTGCTATATCTGAATTTTTATCAGAACAATGCTAGACAATTTTGATAACCATGCTGGAGTTTTAATCAACAGCAAACTTAACCTCCTGCCGTGTGTTTTTTTAAAGAATGGTGTGCTCAAGGGGATAACAAAAGACATAGGTAGCAAATGATTAATAGATTATAATAATTGCTCTTTATGGAATATTTTATGCCCTTTTTTTTTTTTTACAGAAATGCTTGGCTATTATAATCAATATTAACTTTATCACTGCAAGCAGCTTTTTCCTTAGGGTGGTATTCCTGAGTGGCCTTACTGAAAGACCAGTAGAAGTGGTAAAATATAGGGAGCTTTGTCAAAACTAGGATCTGCCTTACAAAAGAATTACACTGTTTCTACTTTTAATATTTAGAATGCCTTAACCAGCCTATCTCGAAGTTTATTTGTACATTCTGAACATTTAACCAAGAAAATATCTCAGATCAACAATGAATGTATTTCTACACCAAATTTATCTCAAGACAGAAGGAAAAATCTGTCAGAAACGAAATCACATCCTTCAGGTATGGTTGTAAATAACAAAGTACGGAACTGTAGATATTTTTAAATTATGTTTTTACATCAAGCTTTAGATGATATAGTATTCTGTCAAAGATATGAAAGGACTGTATACATGTAATACCTTTATGCCCAGCCTCTTAGTATGTTGTGGCTTTCTAGAAATTTTATCTGTCTAAATGGTACTTTAAAACATTTTGCTTTTTGTTTGTACTATTAAGTATGGACCCGTTCTTCACAATACTTTGGGCCTGGGGAGAACAGTAGCCCTTGCGATATATAACTAACAGTGTCTTACAATTAGAATGTTCCTAGCAAATTAGTTTATTCTAAAATTATTAAAAAAAAATCTTTTTTTTTTTTTTTTTTTCATATTATGGCATAGGGCGTTCGGTCTTTTTCCGCTACCCTTTTATATATTTTTTTATTTATCTCCCTCTAAGTGTGGTCGCCTGGAGGAGGGGGTGTGTTTTTTTTTTTTGTTTTTTGTTTTTATTAATTTTTTTTTTTTGTTTTTTTTTTTTTTTTTTTATTATAAAAATACATTTTCTAATCATTTCCATTTTCTTCTCTACCCAAAATTAAAAAAAAAAAAAAAAAAAAGGGGGGGGGGGGGGGGGGGAGGGGAAGGGGGTGGGGGGAGGGAAAAAAGGGGGGAAAGGGGGGGGGGGGGGAAAAGTAAAAGGGGGGGGGGGAGGGGGGGGGGGAAAGGAAAAAAAAAAAAAAAAAAACAAAATTATATAATATGGGCCAGACTACATTGAAGGGAAATAAGGCTTCATTTAAGAATGTTACTGCCAGGGCTGTTTAATGAATAGGCCTAGGACACCCAGTGTCAAAAGAGCCTCCTTAATGTTTGACTCATCAAACAATGGCACTATAATGTGACTTAATATCTTAGACTTGTTACTTTTTTACCAAGGGAGCAAACCTCGAAAATAAAATTACACATAATCACAAAAAGTTTCATTTTTGTATTTTAGAATTAATAGGTGACCTCTTTTAAACAACTGTATATCTGAAGAATTACACATAATCACAAACAGTTTCATTTTTGTATATTAAAATTAATAGGTGGCCTCTTTTAAACAACTGTATATCTGAAAAATAGACATATACTGGTCAAATAATTATTTCGGACTACGACTACTTAAAAAAGTATAAATGAATGGACAAAAAAAATCATTAGCACAGCTATTTCAGAAGTTAGAAATTTTATTAGGAATATGTGGACATAAACAGTTGTTTTTTTTTATACCAGTATCACAAAAAGATGTATTTGAACCTTGCATACCTATGCTCTTGTATGTTACAAACTATTTTCCAGCTTTTTTTATATTTATCCTTATTTGTAGGAACAAAACTGTACTAAAAAGACATTCAAAGTATATCTGTTTTAAATTTATAGTCATAGATAATTTCAAAGAGGATAATGGAAAGACGGAATATGACTTTGAAAGTAAACAGATAAAATATCGTCAAAGTATCATTGAGGCAACAATAGTTGCAAGTGGAAAGGTGCACTTTTTGGATGTAGTTGGTTTGACTGAAGCAAAATGTTCACTGCAAGACTCCATTGTCATGCCTTTGATCTTCCCTCATCTCTTCACAGGTAAATTTAGTTGCATACCTGATAGTGTTGAATAACTATTCTCTCAGTCTTTGATCAAACACAAATTCATATACAGTATAGTTATCTCTTTTTAGCTGTCGAGAATTTACATTTGACACTATTTTTTATTAAAAAGTAAATAAAATATTTCCTTGTAAATATTAGATTTTGAATTTGTCAACTTTTATTTTGTCACGTGAAACTAGTTCGCAAAAAAAAAAAAATTCATTGTGATCCTGCCAAAACTGCAATCAGTTAAACTTATCAAACCTGACATGATGTAAAAATGTTTTGCTTAAAGCTGTCTTCACAATAGTATTTAAAAAGGTTATCACTACTTAAGATATTTGTTTTTACAGTTCTATGGTAAATGTTGTGATGTCCTCTTAAAATGTTGCGTTGCCTTTGTGTGGCATATCGTAAAATTTTATTAGTTCAACAGTTTAATGTTTTGCTTTTTTTTTTTTTTATTAATTAGGAGGAAGAAAACCTTGGAAAAGAATCCTGATGTTTGGTCCACCTGGGACAGGAAAATCTCATTTGGCTCAAGCTGTGTCCACCGAAGTCAAGGCAACTTTCTACTCTGTTTCTAGCACTGACCTCATGTCTAGTTGGATGGGAGAAAGTGAAAAGTATGTCAGTTATAACACTTCATCATATGTTTGCATAATGATAACATAGTAAGCTATGACATCCATTAGAAGTATAGATAAAAGATTACTAATAAAAAAGATATTTTGGGAGTGAGATTTTTCTAATAAAATGAAGGATTTTTTTCATATATTTTTTTTTGATAAAACTATTTTTTTAATTAATTAGCACCATCAACATAACAGTAAATTTAGCATCACTATATTATTATTATTATTTTTACTAATTTCTATATAAGTGCTGTTGTGTAAAATGGTTTATCTCAAGTTTGTTTAATTTTACTAGATGTTTTAAAAAAATATGCAGTATTTTCCTTTGTAGTAACTTGTTTGAATGTATACCTTGATGTAGGTTAATAAAAGAACTGTTTCATCATGCCAGCCATCAGCATGGTCAGTCTGTAAGTTTAAATTCACTTATGATAGACTTTGTATATTTTTGTATAATCTTATCAAGCTACACTGTATTGCATAAAATATCTAAAATTTATGACTATCCTATTAAAAAAAATCATATACTCAAGAATTTCATGATTAATTAATCTTATTGCACTGGTATAAGTTGCTTATGTATTTTATAAAGAGTTTATGTCTGCATTTAACCTATGTTAGGGAGAAGAAATGTAAAAATGTGTCAAACATTTTTTTTTTTATAAAAAAAAGAAATTAAACTTTTTTTTAGTAAAAACAGGTGAATTTAACATTTGTTGAATGTATCTTTCCCGTCTAATATGAAGTACTTTTCCACTTTTGCTGCCGTATATTAGGTCATATTCATTGATGAGATAGACAGTCTGTGTCGTCGTCGTAGTTCTCGTGAAGATGAAAGCACCAGAAGAGTCAAGACAGAGTTATTGATACAGATGGATGGAGCAGACAGACAAGGTCAGGACAACATTTTCTTACTGTGTGCCACCAACTGTCCCTGGGAACTTGATACTGCTTTCTTGAGACGGTTTCAGAAAAGGATCTACATCCCTTTACCTGATTTGTAAGTTGATTTAAAGCTGGCCATATATATTTATATACATGTATGTATATATATATATATATATATATATATATATATTGTACTTAAGTCCCTACAAAAGTAGACTGTTGATTTTCCTGCTTGCAACAATTTAACCTCCTTACTGTCTACTCTAGTTTTAAGAAAATTTCATTTACAAAATCAAGACTGTGTAAAGAGGTTTTCTTTGCCAAACCATTACTAAAGGGCATTTTAACACTTTCTTTTAGTGCCTACCTTTTCCCCAATCATGTAATCATATTTATGAACAATAAAATATGTTTTAATAATTATTGTGAAATATATTTGGTGTATATTTAGTTTTTTTTTATTTATTTTAATGTCTCTATTTTCACAGTGGATAGGAATTGTATGTTTCCTTCATATAAGCTAGACGATGTAACCATTACTCTCTTTCATTAAAATTAGCCACCATAAAATGTAATAAACTTAAAGTAAAATGCATGAGAAACATTTATACAGTATGGACTTAGTGCTAAGAGGGTTGAAAAACATGAATAGCCATATAAGCAGGGTAAAAGAAAATTCCAGTCTTTCTGGATTTTTTGTTAACTTCCATCCATTTCAACTACTTTATGCTTTAACTGGATAGTCAAGAGGGGACTTATTGATCTGCCACGCAAAGTTTCATGTCCCCCCCATGTTTGTAGTATACTGTACACAATGCTTCATCTCCAGCTCATCACGTATCCAGTTAATAAAGTTACACTGTAAAGGCAATAGTGTGGACATGACTGAGTCTGACTGGAATCAGTTAGCTTCACTGACCACAGGTTACTCAGGCAGTGACTTGTCCACATTGACTAACGGTGCTCTGTTTCAGCCAGTCCGAGATATGCAAGTTGCAACACACTGGCAAGAGTTACCAGGTAAGCTAAACAATGTCCACTGTCACATATTTTTGCCATCTGTCACATATATATGGGGACGGATGGCCGAGTGGTTTAGATACTCGACTGTCGACCTGAGAGTCCTGGGTTCGATCCTCGGTGAGAACCATGGGAATTTTTCCTGGTGAAATTTGTTTCTGAGTCGTCCCACAAGTCCACCCAACTTTAAATGGGTACCTGACTTAAAGTTGGGGAAGTAAAGGCGGCTGGGCGTTGTGCTAACCACACAATCCCTTCATAAGCCGAGGTTATAGAAACAGACGAATTCTATTCTTTATCTGCCCCGATGGCCCTTTAGGGCTAAGGGAACTTTACTTTTACATGTATATGATTCTTAATAAGTATGATCATCTTTAGCAAACAGTCTAATAAGTGAAATAGTCTCAAGCCAAAAAGTGGGTGACTCAGTGGTTGTGACCTGATCGCCATGTTTTTAGTTAATGGTTCAAATGCCAGGGAGACCACTCACCTATTGTCATGGTATAATTCTGTTTACTAAGCACACAGGTGTGTGTGTATGTTTGGAGCTTGGCCAACCAGGTCAACATTAGGTCATGGGGTCAAGATTCTAGATAGTTAAAGAAAATAAATATGATGTTTATTGTAAATTGTATTGTGTAAATGAGTGAGAGACAGAGCAATGTGGAATGTTTGAGTTGGATGCAAGTAAAGTATATAAAGACGATGTTTAGTTGTTCAGGAGTGCAAGTTGAGTTGAGTTCAGTAGTTCAAGAGTTCAGTTCGATCAAGCTAGTCAGTCAAGTCAGTTGAGTACAGAGAGAGAGATAGTATTCGAGTACAGTTTTAGTTAATCAGTTGAGTTTATTGTCAATAAGTAATTAGTCATTTAGTTGAGGAAAAGATCAGTCATTGTGTATTATATTGGATTTATTCTGTTTACATTTTATTGTGTCGTCAATAAATTATATGAACCATGGACATGAATTGAGTTTCTCATTATAAACCAGTTCATACAATAACATCATTTACATGGTCGCAGCGGTGGTCGTGCTACACCATAAACGTTATTTACATGGTGGCCAGCAACATAGTGAATCCGCCTCCAAGGACACATCAAACAGCATTCGAGGAGACATTGTGAGGTCAGTGTTATAATAATTACTCCTCTTAGTAGAGACTTTACTCTAAGTATAACATAATTTATTCTACGTTTATGATACGCCGCTACGTTACATACTACGGAGGCATTCTCATAGAGAACATTTCAACTGCTGTTGAATAATAATATCATTTGTTTATTCGTCGCTGGACAGTGTCTGTACACATCGCTTAATTGACCTGAATAGAATCTACGCACTTAACGTGTTCAGTCAAGCGGAACATTTTTGTAAACAATCCTTAGGTGGTCAGGTCAGAAATTTCTTGAACTTTCATGTTTATTTATAACTGTGCTGGACTAGAATATTTATAGTACAGGAATATTGGTAGACTATTTTATTGGAGTATATTTGAGAAGAAAGGAGAAGGTCAAGTAAACAAGGGACATAATTAGTATTAAGTTGAGATAATTTATTTTAATTGAAAATTGTTGTGTCAGATTCCAGTGTACTAACTT
>JAGDYQ010000013.1:6111382-6131801 GCA_021962125.1 Bulinus truncatus | reverse complement strand
GGTGGTGCTTAGAAACGAACTTTCGAAAATCTGTGCTCTCACCCCCTATTTTTGTTCGTTTATATATAGAAACTCTTAAAATAAAATATTAAGGTATTCAGTTTATGTTTACTGGTAGCTCAATGGCGTCAAAGTTTAGGAGTATTGGACCGTGATGAACATAAATAGTGTACTGCACTGTTGTTGTGTGTATAACACTGTATAATATTAATTCAAGTTATGTGGATTATTTTACACTGCTGTACTAAGCATATAAAACATGAAAATAGGCCTGGAAGTGGTAATTTAATACACAGCAGGCCTAGTAGGCCTATACAAAGAAACTATTAGCAACACAGTATAGGCCTACCTACACCACCTAGAAACTATTGGCAATTTGCCAGCAAACAAATAGTTAAAGAGATAAATTTTATAGCATTACATATACCATTGGACAGTTCGCCGTCAAAGAATGCTACACAGATCCCAGTATGCAGAACCTCTCAAAGCCGAGTTCCAAGTTGATTATCCTATGGTTGTGCATTGGGATGGAAAGTTGATTCCGGATCTCACAAATAAAGAATGCATCGATAGACTTCCTGTAATTGTTTCTGGGAAAGGAGCATCACAGTTGTTAACTTTTGCAAAACTGCCTTCCGGAACTGGTGCTGCACAGGCCGGAGCTGTCTTTCAAGCTCTGCAAAACTGGGGTGTTAGTGACAAGATCAGAGGCATGTGCTTTGATACTACTAGTTCTAACACTGGTCGGATTAGAGGTACCTGCATCCTGCTGGAGCAAAAACTTCAGCGAGGTCTTCTATCACTTGCTTGCAGACATCACATTATGGAACTGATTCTGGGCGCAGTCTTCCAAGTCTGTCTAGGTGCCACTTCTCCTCCTGAGGTTCTGCTATTCAAACGCTTCAAGGATCATTGGCAGTTCATTGACAGAGCAAACTATGAAACATCACTGACAAATTCAGACGTGTCTACTTCGCTAGAAGATGTGCGCAACTCTCTGATTAAATTAGCTCAGAAGCATATTCAAGAGCAGCAGCCAAGAGAGGATTATCGAGAGTTCTTGGAACTTGCTCTGCTATTTCTTAAGGTCGTGCCTGAAAGAGGAGTGCACTTCATTGCTCATGGAGCAATGCACCATGCTCGCTGGATGTCGAAGGTTCTGTGCAGCCTGAAGATATGGATGTTCAAAGGGCAATTCAGACTGACAACCAAGGAAGAGAGAGGTCTTCAAGAGCTGTGCATCTTTATTGTACGTGTCTACATGAGAGCCTGGTTCACGGCTAATCTGGCAGCCGCTGCTCCATACAATGATATGCTGTTGCTCCAATCAATTCTCAGCTACTCCGGAATCAACAGAGCTGTTTCCAGTGCTGCATCCAACAAGTTTTCAAAGCACCTCTGGTACCTGTCCCCTGAATTGGTTGGGTTGGCATTCTTCGATGATCAGGTATCGGCGGAAACAAAAAGACGCGTGGTAAATTCCACGAATGAAAGCAATAATGAGGAGCCAGAGGACATCAAGCTAATCTCTGTTGATTTGGAATCCTTCAACAACAGGAGGCTCGAGGACTTCGTGTCGCCAAAGTCTAAGAGATTCTTTGACATGGTGGAGCTTCAGACTGGATTCCTGGATGCTGACCCAGATGAGTGGACCAACCATGAAGATTATCGGCGATCTTTGGAGACCGTTCGGCAGATTCCGTTGTCAACGACCATGCAGAGAGGGGTGTAGCATTGATTCAAGAGTACAGTGGAATCCTCACCAGAGATGAGGAGCAACTTCAGTTCCTGCTGCAGATTGTTCAACAGCATCGACAATCCTATCCAGACACTAAGAAACAGACATTGTCAAAATGACTTCTTATCGGACTGATAACATTGAACTATAATTACAGGTAGAATATTGTAGATGCAGGATTATTTGTGCTTGTTTAATAACTCATTCTGTTTAATGTTGTGTTTGAGAAACTATCTTTGATTAAAAAAGCCAAAAATTCCAAAAGCATGATCTGTTTACTTGTTGAACGTGGCCTACCTAAACTTTGGCTTCATTGAGCTACCTCTAAATATTAAGATATCAGCACCAATTTTTTTCTAGTTGTTTCTACATCCAAAGGAACAATCTAAAAGGGTGAGACCTAAAGAAATCAAGGTTTTAATTTTTAGTGGTTCCTAAGCACCACCCTAATGCTGACTTTATAGTAAAAATGATCAAAGTATATAAAATCGATATAATTTATACCTTCCAATTGGTTATGCAACTTTCAAACCTTACACATTACAAACGAAAAAACAACAAAATATTTATAACAAATGTTTGCGAATTTAAGCGTTATAATAATAAATGTTCATTTCTCTTCCTATCGGCTATATTTTCTTCATTTTTTTTCAAAATTAATATAATAACGAATTTTTGAAATCGGTCACCATATTGGACCATAAAACAGTCCGGACACAACTTATTAATCTCAATAAATTCAAAGTGATTTAGAAAAAATAGGTGGTTTAAGTGATAGTACTAAAAGTAAACATAATAGGGACGCAAACAATGTTTTAAAATGGAAAATGTAGCTACTCACATGTTGTTACAACGTCATCATAATTAATGTAATCCATATTGAAATATTCTCGTCTGGAGAGGCCGAACTCCCATCGGGCGCCTCCCCAGGTGGCGGATAGGGGAAAGCTCGCCAGATATGGTGAGTGCCGATGAAATACAATTCTCGGGGCGGACCAAAGCAGGCAACTACTGCCTTGTAGTTAGTGGAGGGATCCACAAAGGCTAAGGGACCTAACCTTAAACAAAGGCAGCTACCCACAAGGCTGTGAAGGGCAACACCCTAGTGGTTGTGCACAGGGCTAACTACCCAGTCATGTAAAAAAAACACTAGTTACGAAAGCCAATCAACAATTCAAAAACCGGTTTGATTCAAATGGAAACCGACCTTCGCATGATCACGGACATGATTACTGGCTAGCGACTTGGAACGTGTTAAGCCTATACAGAGCAGGAGCCCTAACCCGCCTCACTGAACAGCTTAGAAATACAAAATAAAAATAGCAGCACTCCAAGAAATCAGATGGAAAAATTCAGACATACAAAAACAACAGAGTATACCATCTTTTATAGTGGAAACACCACAAATACATTAGGAACAGGTTTTGCCGTCAGGAAAAACATCCTCAATCAAATAATTGGCTTTAAACCAACCAATGAAAGATTGTGCAGCCTCAGGATTCGTGGCAAAATGTTCAATATGACCCTAATATGTGCTCATGCACCCACTGAAGATTCAGAAGGGAATACCAAAGAGGAATTTTATGATGCCCTAGAAAGGTTATATGAAGAAGCACCTAGACATGATATCAAATTAGTGTTAGGAGACTTCAACGCTAAGATTGGCAAAGAAACAGTATACAGACCGGCAATTGGAAGCTACAGTCTACATGAAGAAAGCAACGATAATGGAACGCGTCTGATTGATTTTGCATCTGGCAAAGGCATGACCATTAGTAGCACTAAGTTTCCACACAAAAGAATACACAAAGAAACATGGAGGTCACCAGATGGGGTGACAAGAAATCAAATAGATCATGTGCTAATAGACAGGCGACATGGTTCAGATATTCAAGATGTCAGAAGCTTCAGAGGAGCAGATGCTGACACAGACCACATGTTAGTCAAAATAAAGTATAGACAAAAAATAAGTATCTTTCACAACACAAAAGCAAAGATAACAAACCAATTTGACTGTGAAAAACTAATAAAAGAGCCACAAACAAAAGAAAAATATGCACAAGAAATTAAAAGCAAACTAGAAACACTAGATATAGATACTACTGAAAATCTAAATAGCCACTGGGAAAAGATTAAACAAACCATAAAAAACACAGCGGAAAGTGTCATAGGGTACAAGCAAAAGAAGAAAAGAGCTGAATGGTATGACGATGAATGCAAAAAAGAAGTGGAAGAACGAAACAAATTGAGGATGATAATGCTACAAAAAGTAACCAGGAAGTCAACTCACGCATACACTGAGGCTAGAAGGAAGGCCACTAAAATATGCAGAAAGAAAAAACGTGAATGGGAAAAGGGAAAACTAGTAAAACTAGAGGAATACTCAAAAGAAAAAGAAACAAGAAAAATGTACATGGCCATCAAAGAGGAAAGTAACGGCTTCCAAGCAAGATCTCACATGTGTCTTAACAAATCAGGCGACCTGCTTATAGAAAATGAAATGGTTCTAGAAAGGTGAGCGGAACATTTTGAAGAAATGCTGAACATTAAAACTGACAGCGAAAATGATGTACCAAACATTGCTGAGGACAATGGGGCAGAAATAGAAGAACCAACCATAGAAGAAATAAATAATATTATTAAAAAGACCAAAAACAATAAAGCACCAGGAGAAGATAACATAAATGCTGAGTTACTCAAATATGGAGGACGCACACTACACTTAGAAATACACAGGATGGTCAATAAAATATGGAAAGAAGAGATAATGCCAACAGAATGGGAAACAGCCTTAATAGTTCCACTACACAAGAAAGGTTCGAAACTTAACTGCAACAACTACAGAGGAATCTCACTTCTCAACACTGTTTATAAAATACTAACAAAAATAATAGCCTGCAGAATAGGGAATTTCAGTGAAACAGTATTAGGTGACTATCAATGTGGTTTCAGGCCTAGCAGAGCAACCACAGACCACATCTTTTCCCTTCGAAACACTCTAGAAAAATGTTATGAGCATAATATAAACCTACATCAGCTGTACATAGATTTCAAGATGGCATATGACAGCATCAATAGAAATTATCTTTACAAAACATTGCAGGAGTTGTGTATCCCCAACAAGCTCATTAGACTAGTACGTATGACATTAAACAACTCAAGAAGCAAAGTGAAAATCCAAGGGGAAAGCTCAAGAGAATTTAAAGTAAACCAAGGACTTAGACAAGGAGACTCCCTTTCGTGCATACTTTTCAACTTAACCCTAGAAAAGTCATAAGAAACGTACAGTTGGATAAGCGAGGAACTATAACACACTACCTCAGAAGTGAAAAAACAAAGTCTATGAAAACAGGAACAATATTTACAGAACCCATCCAATACCTTGCATATGCTGATGACATAACATTGATAGGAAAGCAAAGCAAGGATATAGCAAAAGCATACATAGAATTAGAAACAGCAGCTCAGAAAGCAGGTTTAACAGTAAACGAAACAAAGACTCAATATATGCTGTTACAAAGAAATGAAAAAGAAGGAAGAGAAACATTTTTCAAAATCAGTGATAGAGCATTTGAAAGAGTAGAAAACTTTAAATACCTGGGATCAACCATAAGTGAGAAAAACGATATAATGATAGAGATAAAAAACAGAATAGAAGTAGGGAACAGAATATATTATACACTGCATAAAATACTGAAAAACAGACAGATCTCCAGAAAAATTAAAAAAACCATATACAAGACAATGATCCGGCCAGCAGTAACATATGGTAGCGAAACATGGACCATTAGCAAACAAGCAGAAAATATGCTAAACACTTGGGAAAGGAAAATATTTAGGAAAATATATGGGCCAGTAAAGGACAATAACGAGTGGAGAAGTAGAACCAATTCAGAGCTGTACGAACTGTACGAAGAACCAAATATAACAGCTGAAATCAAAATGAATAGATTAAGGTGGGTAGGGCACATAGAAAGAATGGAAAACAACAGAGGTCCAAAAACGATTTATAAGACAACACCCAATGAGAAAAGGCCTAAAGGCAGGCCAAGAAGCAGATGGTTGGAGGAAGTGGAGAAAGACCTTAAAGCCATAGGAGTGAGAGAGTGGAGGAAGAAGACCCTGGATCGGGAAAAGTGGAGAAGTGTAGTATGGCAGGCCAGGGCCCTAAATGGGCTGTAGAGCCAAAGGAAGAAGAAGAAGATATTGAAATATTAAGTCTCACAAAACACGCATCCATTAATATCAGAAATAAATCACATTCACAAAACAAAAACAAACAAACTGCAATTGGAAGTGAGGATTTTAGATTTCATATAGTCTCTTTAATGTATTTTAAGTCTATAGCAAGTTAATATAAAGAAATTGTAATAGTAATTACAAGACGTAAAACAAGCCTATGGCCTCATGTCGGAGGAGGGGGGGGGGATTTTAGTGATGTCATAAATCTGCAGATGTTTATCGAAAATAACTACATCAACGTAAATCTACTAGAAATAAGTAATTATAATCATTTTCATATTGTTTATTGTAAAAAAAATCATTTTTAAATGTAAATGTTTAATAATTCGTAAAATGTGTTTGGTTTTGAAGCAACACGCTGTGCTCTGTGTCTAAGGTTAAAAATGGTATTGCGCATGCGCGGTGAACCCGTTATGCAATTTTTACGATCAGCGTGGACGGGACAAAGAAATTCCCCTCATAGGGGGGGGTCTGGTTTCTGCCTCCCTGTTATTACGTAATGGAAAAGTTACGCAAATTACCTAGATATTCGAATAGACGAAAGGCTGACCTTTACATTGATACCACACGTGTGTAATCTTACGCTAGAATGGCGGCTTAAACCGGACTTCAAAAGCGGCCATTTCGGCCGACTTTTCGATCGGAGAAAACGTGTCATATTTACCCCCTTCCCACTAAAAACGTAATAGAAAAAGAACTAAGAAAATGACGAAAAACCTTTAATGAATTTGTGTAGAAATGATTTCTCTACAATAATATATAGGTTACAACGCGATACATGAAATGTCAAAAATCTGCATCCGTAGTTCGGGCCATATCGCGATTGTTGTCAAAAATCCGCATCCGTAATGAAAAGGTTAACAAGTTATAAAACTAAACATCATAGTGGGACAAAACTTTTAAAAATTTGAATGTTGCTATGTACGTCATCACAATAAATATAATCCTTGAAATAAGAATGCTTACATAAACACACATCTAACAGAAATATACCACTTTAACAAAATGAAAGTAAATTTTAAGTTGGGGAAATGATTTGAGATTTCACATTTCCTCATGTATGCATTGTAAATTTGGAACAAATATTTGAAATAAATTGTAAGTGAACTACAAGTAGTTATATGAACATCAGACTCACATACAATCTCACTCCAGCTAACATCTAATTCCATCTAAACATACTTTCTTATGTGTATATTCTACAACCGCACTTTCCCACAATGTATCTTACTCCAATTATAAATCAGCCTAGCGTTTTTACTTCTATCCTGTGATATGTTAAACCCCCATGAAGGTGAGGAAGTATTCCTTGATATCAAGTTGGAGTGAAACTTAGCCATCCTACAACCAAGTGATGTGTACACTAAATTTTTGCCTGTAACCCAGGTACCCTTGCCCCTCAGTTCAGTAATCCTTTTTTTTTTCCATGATAAACCAATAATGGTCCAGGTCAGGGGTACACTTTTATGCAAATAATTATGCAAAAGACCTAGATATACAAAGAGACAAAAAGACCTTCACACTGATACCAAATATGTGTAATCTTTCTCTAGAATGGTGGTTTAAAGCTTATAGCAAAAATTGTCATAAAGGTTTTTTTGCATTACATTTACTTTAGAATAAATTTTAGAAATCCATCACTGAAGTGAAATGTAAAAAAAAATCTGCATCTATGATTCGGCTATTGTTGACAATTATTTGCATTCAGAATGAACGGTTTAAAGACACATAGTACATACCCACATGCATTTAAACATTATTTCATTTTTAATGCATTAGAAAAAAAATTAGATTAGAGAAAATATTCCCTTTAGCTTTTATAACTGGTCTCATATTTCCTATAACCTTTTATTTCTAATTTTTATGAATATTTTTAATTTGACTGTACAAATACATCCGTATCATTATTATTTATTAATTATATACCTACCTGGAACAAAAATAATCAAATTTGTCTTAGACTGACTTAGATGATAAGATTTCCTAGACTTTGTCGACTTAGTTTTTAAAGTTTCAGAAGTTTGTGGTTGTGTACTTGTCTTGAGATTTAATCCAATTAGAATCTTTCTATATTTTTCAAAATTATTCTTTTTGTTAAAGAAGAACTCAAAAATACATATATGTTGAACTGAACAAAAAAAATGAACAAAATAAGAACAAAAAATTAAAGTACGGGGAAATTGTCGATCAACACAAGTCGGTCAAGCTTGTAAAATAGAAAATAAAACAACAGCAACACATCCGGAAAATTTGTATCAGTAATTTAAAAAAAGCATCTCTTTGGAACAGAACAACAAATAATATTTAATTTTAAACATGAAATCTAATCAATTAAAAACTAATGAAATAAAACAATGAGTTGTAAATATTTTTATTACGTTTTATTGTTTTAATATAACTTACTAAAAAAAAAGATAAATTAATAAAATATGTTTAATACTCTTTAAAACATAACGAAACTTTTATTCTTCAAGATGGCGGAGAAGGTATTAAATTGTCATTGTATTTTTCTGTAATCTTAATGTTTAGAATAAAGTTTTAAATGTATGCGTATTACATGTTTGTTGAGCTAATTTCTCCGAGTTAATAGCTGTTTATGTAATTTTTCTATGTTTATACTATTATCTAATATTAAAATTTCAGTGGAAGTACTGTGACTATTATTTGGAATTTATGATTGTATTTGGTGTTGCGTTTTATTTCTAACTTTATATTTGATTCATAATTCGTGAATATTATTTATTCACTATTTTGCCAATTTCTAATTTCTCTTAAGTTTAATATAAGACTAGTAATACTACAGTAATACTAATAAATAGTGTAAACTATTTGCAGAATTTCTATAATTACTATTCGTCTATATGATTATAAAATGATTATATACAGAATATGCTATACCAACGGCACTATACTGTCTATAGCTTTATATATATATATATATATATATATATATATATATATATACATATATTAAATATATATATATATATCTACTGACTATGCTAACACTAACTGTTCTATACTTATTTACCAGTTTAATAATGACATAGTCTACAGTGAATAGGCCTAGTGAGACAATAATTCACTAAACATGGGTTTTAATTTTAAATGTTCAAAATGGCAAAGATTGTTTGACTCTACTAAACTCTCTTATATTATTTTTAATAAAATAATTTGTAGACCTAAATTTCAAATGAAAAATTACACATTGGTATGTAATACATTATTGTTGATACTTTTTTTAAAACTTTTACAAAATGGTGAATTTATGTATTTTTTAGTGTTGTTTAAATGCTGTAAAAATTATCTTCCTATTATGTGGAGTCTCAAACAACTACATCATTGAGGAAAATATATAAAAAACATATACATATAAATACTGACACAGATATCCAATGCCCCCAATGGCCTGAAAAGACTCCCATTAATAAGCAGAGCTGTTGAAGAGTACTAAATAAAATTTCATCTATGAATTCAATGTAGATAGTAAATGAAAATGTGACTGGATTTGTCAAATACTCTGAAAACCATTTGGATGACAATAGAAGATTTCTAAGTAAGGAACATGTCAGTCAGCTAAAAAGGAAATGGAAAAGATCATATAACAACTGGCATAGAACAAATATAGGAATGTCATGGTCACAACTAATGAATACTGCCCAAAAACTTAAGAGATGTAGTTGGGACTCTTTGCTAATACTGGAGTTAGTTGTTGACAGCAATGCGTACTTAGACTCAATGAACAAGTTTGGCACACTGCTAATTTGCCATAATAGCAACTTTTTGGAGGCAAAAAATACATGTATTATGATACATTGCGTTTTAAGTTTACATTTCCGTTCTTTTCATTATGGGAGGAAATGTAACATCCTTATTTTTTGCATTCTACACATTTTATTGGAACTATTGCAAGAAGTTTTTTTTTTTACTTTACAAAAAACGGGTTTTTGGATTGTGAGCTGTTTCATGAATGCTGTGTCAAACTGAACTTTAATATTTGTTTCAGTTTTCGTTGTTTGCATGTATTCAATCTCAGTGCAAGGGAAAATGTTTAGAAATTGATCTGCCAGATGATGTCAACATGGCAGTCGAAAATTGGTTTGATACTAGCTCAAATGCTAGGGTATGAGACTTATTGTTGAATTCTTTTTGAAGCATTACGCCACTTTATTTTTTAAAATTTTTTAAAGCTGAGATATAGACACATATTTTTAAAAACAAATGTTGTTCAGTAACCACAACTGTAAAAACATGTTTGTGATAGTATTTAAAAATATTATTACCTTTTTGCCAATTTTATTTAATTGTGTATGATTCTTTATAATTATATTCATCTTATTAATAGCTTTGATTATGTGCCTTTAATATATTTTTGCCCATTGTTATGCTTAAGTAAATTGTGTGTAGATATTAAGTACTTCTTTGAGATATATATTTCTTTTCTGTATCTATTCAAGGATCTTAATGCTTTTTGATGTACATTATACATATGGTATTTGCTATGAATTTTTAAATAGAGTGTTTTTAAATGAATCTTAAATTCCTTTTACTGATTCTTTCAAAGGGCATAAAGATCTATGAATTAATGCTTTAAGATTTAATTAATGACTAAACAATTGAAAACAATGTTACTTCTTTTCTGTAAAAAAAAAGGGTGTTGAAATTATTAATTCATTTCAACATGTTAAAAAACAGGTGTCCAGAGATTTTTTTAGTCCTGCTGTATATTAGATGTCTTTATCTGTATAATTGGATTATATTTTTTTTTTCTAAAACAATTGAATCTTAAAAGCAAAAACTTGTATCCAAAAATATTTTTTTTTATAGAAAATGGAAGTTGATGAAAACAACCATCAAGGAATAAAGCAATATTATATTAGTAAAATTGAAGAACTCCAGGTAAAATAAACTCTTTGGAATAATAACATTAGTTATTGAGAATTGATGTAATTATGCATAAACTTTGTTTCAAAGTATTTTATGTTAAGATTTGTTTGAAACCTACATATTTTTTTTTAAATATATAAAAATAAATGTTGAAACAATCTTTTAGTTGCCACAACCTTTAAATGTATGCTAGTAACAAAAAGATATCAAAAAAGGAAAATAATTTAAACTTAATCCACATTAGATTTTCTTTTTATAATATGTTTTTTTTTTTAAATAATTTTATGATTCCAGCTTGTTGTGACAGAAAGAACTCAGAATTTAAGAAGATTGGAGGCTCAAAGAAATGAACTTAATGCTAAAGGTTTGCTAAAGGTTTTGTTTTAAAAAAAATGATGAATAAATAATTACTTTTTTAAATGTTATAAAACTTAATGCACTAAATACTTGATGGATTTTTTTAGTTCGAATGCTTCGCGAGGAGCTCCAACTTCTTCAGGAACAGGGCTCTTATGTTGGAGAGGTTGTCAAACCTATGGATAAAAAGAAAGTACTAGTAAAGGTAATCTATTTTAGTTTTGGAGATGAGACATTAGAATATTCTTTTTATAGTAAGGCTTTAGTATTTTGTTTAATTTCTGTTGACATAGTTCTTTCTTTATTTTTTTTTTTTTTTTTTGCAACTTTGTAAAGGTTCATCCTGAAGGAAAATTTGTTGTTGATATTGATAAAAATATTGATATGAATCAAGTTACACCTAACTGTCGTGTAGCACTTCGAAACGATAGTTATGTTCTTCATAAGATTCTTCCTAACAAGGTAAGATCATTTTTAACCAGAAAGATTCTTTTTACCTGTAACTATTCTTTTAGCTTTTTCAAATTTAAATTAGCGATTTCATAAATTTTAACTTATTAAATCTAAATTTAAAGTATATGTATAATTGAAGTATTATGCCTTATCAACAGGTTGATCCTTTAGTAAGTTTGATGATGGTTGAGAAAGTTCCTGATTCAACATATGAAATGGTTGGAGGTTTGGATAAGCAAATTAAAGAAATAAAAGAAGTTATTGAACTACCTGTGAAACATCCTGAATTATTTGAAGCACTTGGTATTGCTCAACCAAAGGTAACTTAAAATTAATGTAAAAAAAAAAATTACCTTAGTTTGTTTTATGTTGTACTTCCAATATTTTATTAAATATCAAATCTGTGTCAATTTTTTGTGACATTGTTCTGTTGCTTTCAATATGCAGGGTGTATTACTGTATGGTCCACCTGGCACAGGGAAAACATTACTTGCACGTGCTGTAGCGCATCATACTGAATGTACATTTATTAGGGTGTCTGGCTCAGAACTTGTTCAAAAGTTCATTGGAGAAGGCTCAAGAATGGTCAGAGAACTTTTTGTCATGGCAAGGTAAAATTATGTAAAATACTGTATATGTAATTTGAATGTTTCAATATTAATGTAAATTAACATGTTGGTTGTTTTTTTTGTTGTTGTTTTTTTTTTTTTCAAACAATTCATTTTTTTTTTTATTTTTTTTTAGAGAACATGCCCCTTCAATTATTTTCATGGATGAAATTGATTCTATTGGATCCTCTCGACTTGAAAGTGGATCTGGAGGTAACTTTTAGAATGTTTGTCTGACAATAAAATCTTGCCCCTTTTGTATTTTTTTTAAGCTCCCTTTTGTCTATACATACACTATAAATGTACTATGTACATGCACAAGAATAGTGCTTTTTTCTCCTTTTGAATTAGCTCAGGATAAAAATTTTATACATATTATTTTTTTTTTCATTAGGTGATAGTGAAGTTCAAAGAACAATGTTGGAATTGTTAAACCAATTGGATGGATTTGAACCAAAGCAAAACATAAAGGTTTTTTTAAATTTATTTTTTTACTTATTATGTTTTTTAATGATATACATTTTTTTCTAGTTATACTATTTCAACTATTGTTAATGTATGAAACATTTGTTTATTTTTTTTACAGGTAATCATGGCAACAAACAGAATAGATATTCTGGATTCCGCTCTTCTTCGTCCTGGAAGAATAGATAGAAAGATTGAATTTCCTCCACCTAATGAAGAAGTAAAGTCATTTTTAATCCTATTCTCATTCAAATATGCTATAAGTATTTTAAAAAAGTTAGTATTCATCAACATCTTAGCAGGCAGCAATAATCTTTGTTCTTAATTATATCAAATATACCATATCATGATACTTTACCTACATAAAGTTTCTTTTTTTTTTTCTGCCAAGAATGCAGAACAAATTAATAAAATCGTGAAATAAAAATTCACTGAAAAATGCCCTTAATCTCGTTGTGCCAAAGCAATTTCATCTCATTATATTAATTAGATGTTTGTTATCACTTTTATAGTTTATTTTGAAACATTTTAAATTTTTCTAATTTCATGTTTAGGCCCGTTTGGATATTTTAAAAATTCATTCACGTAAAATGAATCTTACTCGAGGCATCAATCTACGTAAAATAGCAGAGATGATGCCAGGAGCTTCTGGGGCCGAAGTCAAGGTAATTTAACTAACTATAATTTTTCATTTCAATAACATGATTTTATTTATAGTGAAATGTCACTATAACTAAATTGATGGTAACACTGTTAGTAAATTAACGTCTTAGGTTTTGCATGTTTTTACGCCTGAATTACCCCCTTGCATTAGAATTTTAAATGTGTTTCGAAAATTGTTTTCATACTATCTTAACTATTATACAATGTAATAATTAAAATGTTCGTTTTCACTTAATGCCTTTTTTTTAACGCAGTGGCTACAGTAACATCAAGACGGAGTTCGTATTTTTTTTTTTCCGGGTGACATCAATAGATATTGCTCCACACCCTAACCCTATCCATATCCCTAATCCTAACCCTGCTCCTAACCCTAAAATAATTGCTGGTACCCGAAAAAAAAATGAGTACTCCCGCTAACACTAATATAATGGCGCTTGATGTTACCGTAGCCACTTCGTTTTTTTAATTACATTTAGAAAAAAGGATGTACATGTAACTGCATACATAAATAAGTAATTGAAAAAAGTCATTCTCTTCTGTGTTTTGAATCCCAGTATCTATTCTTTTTCAGTATTTCTGATTAAATATTGAAGTATCAAACTTTGCAAATTACGAGATATAGTTTCCCAAATATAGGCTTAAAGATCACCTTTTATTAATCTGAACTGTTAATTATCATCTTTGCAAAGTAGGATTGTCAGTCATTACTCAAGAAAATACTATTACTTTTACTGAATCTGTACAGTTACAAAAGTTATCACAGTTGAACATGCCCCTTAAAGCACATTACAGTACTTGGTTAGTAATGCTACCTGTAATTTTAAAGCTCGCCTTTCCCCCCCTCAACTACATGCAGCACACTGCTGGTTTTAGTAGATGTAATTTTGGTACCTGGTTTATTGATTTTTCTATTCTTATGATGGTAGAGAAGATGCTCTCTACCCCACCATTCTTTAAGTGTCTGTCATCTTGCTAAGGTAAATCCCACAAGTTTAAATTGACTTCTTTGCCTGTTTTTTTTTCCCATCACCCAGACTGTCCCTAACAAGAAGTTCATGGGTGGATTGTATAAATTATGTGTACTAAAACTCCTAGCCAGCCAATAGAGTGATTAGTTGCATTCAATACTTTAACACATACACACCCCAGCTCATTATCTATTAAACGTGAAAGCTTTTTTCACATGCTAAACTCAAGCTGTCTTTAAACCTGTTGATTTTTTTTTTAAATATCAGCAAAAGGTTTATTTTTTTCACTTTATTGAAAGTCATTACTGTGATATTTGTTAATGGATATTATATAAGCGAAGTGGAAGGCACCAAAAAAAAATAACTAAATAATTTGTTACATTGGAGTTTGTGCATTTACATTTCATTTTATTTAAAAATTGATACACTTCTTTCTATATCTCTGTTTAAACAATACCATAGCCTATGTAACTGTTTCTTTGTTTGTTTACAGGGAGTCTGTACAGAAGCAGGAATGTATGCACTTAGAGAGCGGAGGGTACATGTGACACAAGAAGACTTTGAACTTGCTGTTGCTAAGGTAATTAGTTGCATTATATTATATATGAAATGATAGAAAGCAATTGTACTGTAAATAGTTGTATCGCCAGATCCTTTATTCTTAGATTGCTATTGTATAAAATTGGAGATGTATAATATTCGGATCAGTGCTTCTCTTCTTCTGTATACTTAGTGATATAACAATTTAGCATCAAAATTTTATATTACCTAATTAAAAAAGATTGAATTCATTCTCGTTATTGATAAGAAAACAATAAATTATTAATTATTATTTATTTTCATTTGCCACAGATCATGCTGAAAGATTCTGAAAAGAATATCTCTATCAAGAAACAATGGAAATAGTCTTGTATATTTTTATTTATTTTTTTAATGAAGTTAATCATAACTAACCTCAGCCATCCATTTTATTTTCTAGGAATTTGTCCTTTCTACCAATGACTTTTTCATTCAAAATTAAAAAAAACAAACAAATATGTACATTTGGCTTTAAAATTTAAAAAATGTTTTTCATCAAAAGGATTTCTCTTCACCATGATAGTTTAAAGTTTTGTTCTATTTTTTTTTTATCACAATTTTTCAATAAAATATTATTAATAAATTCTAAAATTCAGCCTTATTGTTTTTGTTCATCATTTTATTTTATACATTAGTGTAGGTGTAGAATTTGTTATTAATTACGTCAACAACTTAGTGGGGTAGGGGGTGTCTGAAAAAGTTTTATAGTTGTTACATGGGGGAGAGAGGTTGTACAGATCTTTCAACGTCAACAATGTCATTCTTTTGGAAATGGGCTCCATGATTTGGCTAAAACGCAATGAGAAGATAGTCACTCTTTTTAAAATGAACTTAAGGCAACTTATATTCTCCAATCAATGAAATAGTACTCTGCGGAAATTGAGGTGGCCGGAAAATTGTGAACCAAATCATGACAAACTTAACTCATTAACGAACCGCATGCTGTTATACATTTTTTTATTGTTAGGGATAGGTTCCAGTTTTTGTTAAGGTTCGTTATTTAGAGGAGACTCTTTGATGTGTTATAATTAGTCAAATTAGATTTCAAAAGTTATTTATTTAACATTATATTTGGGAAGGGGTTATTTTTTTTTAGTTCTTTTTTTCTAAGTTTGTATTTTTAAGAAGGGGGTGTTAAAAAATGGATGTAATTTTACCAGGGGTCCACCAAAAGCTAGAAACTTGTTGGGGCGGGGGTCATGGAAGGGTAAAAAAAGTGGTGAAATTTGTTGGCGTAATTAATGGATGAGCCCTAACTCAGTTATCTAAATTAAATTTGTCAAGTTTATCGCTGAGAATTTGATATTTGTTGAATTCTTAAATATTTATTTTTACTAACATTACTGTAACTGCAAATGAACATATTATTATTCTCATATATCAGTTTCTCATTATGTGTTAATTCCCCAAAAAAAAAGAAGTATATGTATAATATTTTTTAAGCTGATATTTAAGTATGATGTGTGTTTGGGGGGGGGGGTAAAGCAGAGCAGCAACTCAATAAGATGAAATGAAATACTATTTGACAAAGTTACCTTTACTGTTTATTAAATTAAAAAAAAACATTTTTCTTAATATCTATAATCATCGAAAAACATTAAGAATGCAGTATTTTTGCAAGCAATGTACAGGGGTGGATACTTTTTTTTATCAGAAAATCAATTCTAAAAATTAACCACTTCTATATAAATTGCAAAAGAATTTCACCATAGCAACAACACTAAAAATAACAATCTGTATGTATTTTTATAAATTTTGTATGGATTTGAAACATTTCATTTATGCAAGTTTTTTGCGATTTTCCATCGATGCAGTGGTGACTGTATACAAAATTAAATTGGTAAAAAAAAAAAAGGAATTGATATATATGTATCACAGTTTTACCTCAGACACAATGGACCGCAAATGTGTCTCCTCCAAACTGACGTACAGAGCAGCCCATCATGACCACTTACATGCCCCTACTAAAAAAAAAAAAGAGGCCATCTTAACAGCGATACCCCGGGATAACCGCTTAGTCTGTCAGGTGTGACACATTTAGTAACCTATTACCTCAAAATATCTAATCAGGCCTACTAGGAAGGGGGGCTTGTGCCTGAAGGGTCCTGTCTTTAAAGTATTTTAGCCATGAGGGTTGGAAGGGGGTCAGATGGTTTCAGTTTAGCCATGAGGGTTTGGAGAGGTCAGATGGTTTCAGTAGCCCAGGACATCATTGCGAGCCCCTTAATAAACAATGAGTCGTGAAAAAATTGACATGGACGGGGCTGCCGGGCCCCCTTTATGCCCCCTTACAGATGCGGGCCCCCTGGCAATGACACCCCTGCCCCCCTCTCGGCGGCCCTGGATGTGAAAACTAACACTTTATAAACAGAATAATTCTTTTTTTCTTTTCATTAGATCAAATTTTAAATCAATGTAAATAAAATAAGTTTTATGAAATTGGAGACATGGGTGTGACCGGGGCTACGTGAGACACTGTTTACATGTTTTATCACTGGGCTGTAATGTTTGAAGTTATAATTGACCTTCGTTCATGTACATATAACACCACAGCTCCCGCATCTTTTTGGGCACAAAACTTTTCAACTGAGGTCATACATACAGTGCCAAAGCAATTACAAGATATTCACGACTGGTAAATTGCTAACACCTTGGGGCAATGAATAAAAGAAAAACAAGTCATGAAATGTAGATTTAACATGAATTGAATTGATTTTAATAAAAAAAAAATACTCTTATGCTTTGATTGCCTTTTTAGAGGAATCAATTGGTCTGCTAGTGATTAAGGCTTATAAGACAAGATGTTTCTTCTTGAGATTCTAACTGTGCTATTTGGTCGGAAGGTCTATGTTCTCTCTCAATGATAATTAATTTTGGCAAGTCTCCACTTTCCTCAGCAATTAAGGAAGTATTTGTAGATACTACTGTTTGCGCACTAAGTGTTTTTTTTTTTTAATTATTTTGAAGGGATCATTGTCATTGGCCTTCACTTCCCTGAGGGCGTGCTAATATTTTACACATATGTTTCTATGATCCAGCCCCGTAGCGTGAAAATTCTAGAGGAGGGGCCAGACAATAACAGGGGGGCCAGGTAATACATTTTACTAAGTAGAAAAAATAAGCAGGGGGGGCAGACAAAACGCAGGGGGTGGGGCCCGGCCCCTTGGCCCCCTCCCGCACGCTACGGGCCTGCTATGGCCAAAAGGAATGATAGTTTAATGAAGTATCTGATTTTAAAAATAACTTTCTTTTTACTAATCAAAGTGAAACACACTTTATGTTATAATCTCTGCCAGGGCCGTTTTAAGGTCATCGTAGGCCCTATAGGCACTTTTGTAGGCCCTCCCTCTTATAACTCTCATCTTAGGGAAAACATTTTAGCACATCACGAGATTCGTCTAGGTATCTAATATGTATAAAAATATCGATACTGATATCAACAAGTTGGTCTTGTGATTATTTTAAGTATAAACATTATATTTGCATATGCCTTAAAATCTTTTCAAACGGCTGTTATAATCTTGTAATATCTATTACCTTAGAGGACTGTTTGATTCTAAATACGCGTTTCTGATACATGTTTATTTTTCGAAACTTTAGTCTTCGATAATGACGATATCGCTTAAATTGTAGTAAAAACGTAAACAAATATACACAAAGTTTTAGAATTAAATGAATAATGAAGTGCATTTTGGTATTTAACCAGCCTATCAATCCATTCTACATTGACTATGATTCAGAGTTTGCAGAGTATATTATTTTACGGGCTAAAGAAAAAGGTTTACTGGAGGTAAAAACAAAAAAAAAAAGAGATATAATATAAAAAAAATACGGGTTCGGTCGGACCGAACCGTAGCCACTGCGTTATTTTTAAAGGTACTTGTTACTCGACCCACTAGAGGGTCGACTACTAGCATATGTACGGTCGACCCGTTAATTTTTTTCCGGGGATTTTCGCGCAAATTGATATCTAACCCTAATCCTGAAAAAAAAATTCTGAAAAAAAAAAATTTATATATGTCATGTTCCTTATACCCTAATATAATGGTCACTAGTGGGTCGAGTAACAAGTGCGATTTTTAAATCATATATAATAAGACTATACTATAGTCTATAGTGAATGCCATATAATATTAATATATAAATAGTATATGATTATATTTGATTGACTCTTCAGAAGTCAAGAAGTTGAGTGCATACATTTAAAAAAAAAATAATTTTTGTTTTACTATTTTTTAATTTTATGCATTAAAGTGTAATGTTAAGACATAGAGAGGGAGTAGCCTGACTGAGTAGGAATATTACTATAAGTATAACAAACCAGAGGCAGTTGACTACGAGTGTTATATATGCCAATAATATGGCGTGGGATAAAATGTTTTTTTTAGTATTTTTACAGTTACCAAGTTAAGCTTAGCCACTTGGCACGACTTAGGTAATCTCCAAAAGAATGGTCCCCTCCTAAGGAGCATGAACTTGATCGGTCGCCCATTGGCTATCCTCTTCTGGATTAATAGTAAAATATGATCTTAGAATTTCATCAAAGTTTGAGCATTTGACAAGAAGCCCTTAAATCTAGCTTATTAATATGAAAGTATGAATGATAGGACCACTCTTTAAGAGTCTCTTATATGCTGTGTTAATCACTTTTGTATGTTAAAACTTCTTCAGTATTATTCAAATTAAAGTTATATGTCACTTAACGTATTATGTCAGTATATATGCTTTGATATTTGATGTATGCTTGTTTTTTTTTCAGTATATTAAATTTATTTTTAGTACCCAGTGGTACCTCAAGATACAAATTTAATTTGTTCTGTAACTTTGCTCTACATCAATTTGCTGACCTACCAGCCCCAAAATGCCACTCCATTTGTTTTTGTTATAAAATGTATTTATAAATGACAAATATTGCATAAAAACATAATAAAAGAGAATGTAAAGAAATAAAATGGTTTTATTAAGTGTATATAAAGTGTATAACACCAGCTAAGGGTGTTACAATAGTAACACCCTTAGCTGGTGTTATACACTTTATCTACTAATTCTGTTTAAGCAAAGTACATTTCATAGAACAATTATGCCCATACTGCTTTGCCAAGTCAGTCCCTCACACACCTTGCTCATGTTTTTTATGATTTCACCCTTCTTCTGAGTAGGGTTTATCGGTTTTTAAAAACTGGCGGCAAAAAAATGGTTTTTTGACAAATCTCGAAGCATTTGGCAACAGTTTTTTTTTGGTCTTTAAAAGCCGGTTTTGGCAGATAACTAAACAATTAGCAAAAATGTTGTTGCATTCCACTAAATTACAGAGAAATCAGCGAAACTGACTTTCCAGTGAATTCCCTCGTCAGTCCCACCCTTGTACATTGTTAGAAAGTAATTGTTCATGTGTGATTAGGGCATTAGGGGAAAGGGGGGTAGGGTATATACACATAGAGAGATTTATTGTATCCGTT
>JAGDYQ010000013.1:6088882-6106382 GCA_021962125.1 Bulinus truncatus | reverse complement strand
GCCCCGTAGCCAGGCACTGGGGGCAGTGCCCCCATGACAGGAGTGCCCCCCGCTTAAAAAGAGAAGAAAAAATAAAGAAAAAGTAACTAAAATGAGAAGGTACCCCCTTGCGGGGTGTTAGTGCCTCTTATTTTGACATGGCTACGGGCCTGCAGATGCGTATGAAGGGTACTGTAACTACTGCGGGTTGTTTGCGGGGCTGAATTGTTTTAATTAGAACAAGATCGCAGAGGAATCTCACTATATAATACAAAAAAAAAATTTATTAACTTGGATGTTCAATTTCAAAACAGGTTCGTATTGTAGGCAGGGCTCGATTTACCGCCGGGGGTGCCGGAGATATCTCCGGCACTGAGAATTGTCATCCCACAATCTGCTTGCTGTGATGTAAGGATGATATGAAATCTTTGATCCTATAAACCACTGATGGGGCGGTTTTTGACTGCCCTTCTTTCATCCCCACCATAGCCGATAGTGCAATGGCCATGGAGGCACCACGGGAGATATATCGGGGACTTGAGCCAAGAACCGGCTCTGCTTTAGCTGTTCACCCCGCCGGGAAGTAAATCATAGACATTTATACGGGTCTGCAGAAATGTTTTTTCTTCCCCGGCACTAGTTTGTTCTTAAATCGAGCACTGATTGTAGACTGTAGAGTATTTATCATCTATTTTGTTCGGTTTCCTGGTTGTTGGACTTTTTAGGGTTTCAGATTTCTAGAAATGGGGCGGCACAAACTCTATTTACGCCACTGATTGAGGGGGGGGTCAATACTCGGAATATCAAGGTGACTTAATCCGGCACTGTAGACGTGCAACATTAAAATACAATCGTGCTTTTCCGACATTTTATTTCTTTTTAGACTGAATTATTTTAAAATAATAAATCTATTTTGCTACAAAGGAAATCAAGGGTCTTTTGTTTGTCTACCAGAATGCGTTTGTGGAATAATAATAAGCTTAAATGTGTTGCTTGAAAGAGGGGGACGCACTGAGCATCCTGGGGTCCCGGAGAATGAACCGGCTGCATCCCATCATCAGCCCTATTGCACAGACACTTACATATATTAACACTGTACACGAATAGTGATGTCGGAGCTTTCCATAGCTTTCAGCTATTGACTTTCTGACTTTTCGTTATACAATTCAACAGAAGAAACTAATTTTGAGCGTCCTGTATAAGTTTGTTTTGTATGGCTACATTGATTTACTATAATAAATTTTATTTACATTATGATGAAAGGAAAAGAGAAAAATTATATTTCTCATTCAAGCTAGAGTAATCCAAAGAATGTGCCAAGGGGTAACCTCATAATTGTTAACTTTACAAACCGGAAACAGACATTAGGTACCTGAAGGTCACAACTATAAGTTTAATATTCTCATAAGCAGCGAAACAATTATATAACTATTGTTGTGTTACGTTACTTGATCAGTACTGTTCTCTATAATTAGCAAAAATGTCTGAAGCTAAAAAACGTGTCAGCATTATTGGTTCCGGCAATTGGTAAGTAATTTACAGTTTCGAGGTGAAAAAAAGGAAACAACATACAATCGCAAGGCCGGATTAAGGTTACTATAGCCACAGACGCCACTGTAGGACTGTGCTAATAATATGGCTCGTTTAATTGTTACCAAAAATGGCCAAATCATATTGCGGAAAAAATGATAAAAACATATCACAAATGTGAAATAAACCCAAAAATGGGTATTGCTAAAATATACAAATGAGTCAAATGTTGAAATGATGTATCAGGCTATCTGTACATTTTGGTGTTAAATCCTCAGTGGAACTATATAAAATATAATTATATTTATAATTATTACGGTAATATCTTTTTAGAAGCAGAAATTATTTTGATAAATATTATCGATATTTTACCTCTATGACAGTTCCAAATCATAGTATTGATTGTTAGTAAGTCAAAAAATAATAAGAACAAAAATATTATGTTATTTATTAGTTATTACCCTTTGACTTTGTGTCAAAAGTAGAAAGAACACTAACTTATAATATTTTGTGGCATGCACTTGTTTACTTACTGTGATACATCCTTTCTCCTCCATTCTACCCGGAGTATCATGAAGATCAGCGAACATGACAGCAACAGAGTGATACAGAGAAGCAAGATGGTCTTCTCTTTCTTTCAGTTCAGCTTCCAGGCTGACTTTTACATCTGGTGTCAGGCCTGGACTCGAGATTTTCTCTATCAGTCTCTTAGCCTCCACATCCAGGCGGCTAATGCATTTCTCAATATCTTTTCTGCGGAACTTTATTTCCACAGTGCCTTCTGGTTCAAGAACTCCACCTCTATAAAATTTAACGTAATAGCAATTTTTTTAACTAGTGAGAGGTATAAAATCTTTAAAATGCAATCCAACAAAAGAAAACATGCTAAAATCTGATTAAAATTACTTTTTTTCCTGCGTAATTTACATGAGCAGAGGCTATTTAAAAACAATTCAGGTGACCACTGACCTGGATAAACTGTCAGCATACATCTCCATGTAGTCTGGATTAATCAGTGGATCCACTACAACCCAGGATCCACCACGCAACTCTCCATAGGGTGGAATGTAGACAAATATAGGCTGTGTGTACTCACGTATTGCATCAACGATGTAAGAGCCAAATTTGAGAACTTGATCATACATGTCTAGAAAAAAAAAATCTTATACTTGTATGATACGAGTGTTTTAAGCAATTGGTTTTTACTAAATATCACTTGAATTTATTTATATATTATCTACTTTCAAGTGTCATGATTCAGACAAGGAAAAGAATAATATTGTCACACTTTTCCTCACCTTTCATGCCCCCGGAGAAACCTCTCCAGTTTGCAAACATAAACAATGGCAGTTCTTCTCGAGAGAAATCTTTGATAGCCTGGGCTGTTTTGTAAGCCGAGTCTGGGAACCAAACCTGGCCTGCCTGTTGGATCACCTGCCAAATGAGATCACACGATTAGATTGCAATGTCTCAAGTCAAGCTAAATAGTTTGTTATTGTCATTTTAGGCAGTCAAATACTACAGAAATCATAACAACCTTTGATTCAGAATCTGCATTAGCCGGGTCAGCTGGTATGTGGAGCTCCACCGATCTTGTCTCGACAGCTATTACACCAACTGGAATACCACCAAGTCTGAAAACACAACCCAAACACATTACAATGATTCAAATAAAGTTAGTTTCCCATTTGGATTCGAGATCCAGACTGGTAAAAGCCTGAGAATATTTTTCAACGTATCTTACCGTGCTCTTCCTGCTACAACTGTCTGTGCCCAAGGCTGCATGATTTCATCAAAGGAGCCATCATCAAAAAACCCAGACTGAAATTTGCCATTATCTAAGGACACAGAATTAACATTCATTAGGGATAATGCAAACTTATAAGTTAAATATAAAAATATTGGGACCATAAATGCTGTCATGACTATAGTCTCCAGCACACAACTTAAATACCTTTACGTCCAGCCAACATAAACCTTGGATCATAAGGTGCCCTGGTTGGACAAAACTCTACAGGTCTGTCGACGGAGTCCAATGGCTGTATGATTGGCAGAGGGCCTCCTTTTTTCTATACCAGACAGGAAAAAGAAATAAAAAGCGATGAAAAAGAGAGGGAAGCATCAACACATCTTTAAAATGTTATTTAGTTTACAAGTATACGCTCATTTAAAAAAATTGAGTCAATGTTTCTAGGCAGCCATTTAATCTTGTTAACCATGGCGTAAAATTTGCTAAGTTCCCACCAGATGGAAATTCAGATATCTAAAGAATTCTGTATCTGTTTCTCTGCAATGCTTTTCTTAAATATTAACGAGTATTTGTACCAGTTCTATGCCCGGGTGGTGATCATTTTCATATTATAGTTTGTATTGGCTTAAAAAGTTATCACCAATAATACTCATCACTAAATATAGACTCCCTCTTCTGTATGCTCATCCCTTTCTATTCTGAAATCTTCCCCCTCCTTCCATATATGCTGCATTTTCTCTACCTTACAATTTGGTATTCTCTCTACCTTACTATTTGGTATTCTCTCTTCCTTACATTGAATGTTCTCATGTAAGACAACTAATGTAAAACAAGCAATCTGAAAAATGATTTTTTAAAAAAGCACTGACCGTTCTCATATAAGACAACCAATGTAAAACTTTACAAACTCCCTCAAAATCATCCGGAACAACAGCATGAGAAACTCCGTTATTGTGCATGATCTGGATCCCTCCAAGTTGACTGTTGCTAGTGTACACCTCCCGCCCCAACACCTGAAAGACCAGTGATTTATTGAGGCAACATTTTTTTTCATTTAAATAAAACAATAGACGCAGCTAACAGAATAGAAATAAAAGAAAAAAAAAACCACAGGAGGCTCAATAGAAAACCTGAGTTGAAATAAACAAAATTAAAAGTAAATAAATTTTAGGGGGAAAATGTATCACCTTGTTGAGTGCACCAGCACCTGTGAGTATTATAAAAGAACTCTCCACCTGAATCACCCTCTGGCCTAGACGGACTAAATAAGCTCCAATACCTATAGCTCTGCATGACACCTGCAAGTCAAGGATGGATCTATATTAATAATAAGTGAATGACTAATTTAACGAAAAAGAAATATTGTAGCTAGTGAATAATTTCTAAAAAAAATACGAAATATAAAGCCGTACCAAGTTGATCGTGACTACTTCATTGTATGCTTGAGATGTCTCCCCAGCAATCATGCCTGCCATTCGAAGCGACTCCACACCAATTCCATCCTCTTTACCTGAAATGCACAACACAAATAGTTAATAAGTTTGCTAATATCCATAAGAAAATTAACTGGCCAAAATAATTACTTTTTTCATCGTGATGTTTATTTTTTATGTTCTAATCTACTGTCTCATATTATAAAAATAAAAAAGTTACAACTCTAATCTTTAACAAGCTCCTAATTTAAACAGAAGAGTTAAATTGTTTTCTTATTTGTTCTGTGAAATAATTTTTATGTCTTAACCTATAGCACCCTATTTAAGACGACTATTATCTCCTTACCAATGATATCAGTTATTTTGTAACGAGATTCACCCTCATCTTCTATCAGCTCAGCTCTCACTGAATTTAAAATGCTCACTTTTTTGAAATCATCAGGCCGAAGGTAAAGATATTTGAAACCCTGGCAACAATCAAAAAGAATCGTGCAAAATCTTTTCAATGAAAGAAAAGTGTAATATAATGTAGCCACAACAAACAACAGTTATGAAAACAAGAGATACATGTATAATAAAATTAAAAGATAGTTATTTTTTAATTCTAATAAATAAACTTTCTAAATGAACAATAAATTTAGTTGTTATAACAATTTACTCCATAAATATAACAGGCCTATAATGAAATAATAATTAAAGCAATCTACCTTTTCTGGATCATTAGCTTCATACCAAGCAACTCTAAATAGATGCTTCAATTCTTCTGCCATACCAATTCTCGCTCCACTATTAGCTGATATATAAATTCTTGGAATTCCAAGTTTTCTAGAAAGTTCAGATGCTTTCTGTTTTTAAAAAAAGCTGTTATTATTGTCATACCATGAACACTGTACATTAAATAATAGCTTTCAGGGATTCAATAAAACCATTGCTATGAAAAGTATACATCATATGATTCTATAAAAACTAATACTGCACTTAAAACCCCTTGTGTTTTTTCCCATAAGAAGCTAGCTACCTATCTTGCATACAAAACAAGCTCTAAATAAGCAGCAAATATGAATGATTACCTTAAATAGCAAATCTTCCAAAGGACCAAAAGAACCTATTTTAAATGTCATATCATTGGCAATGACAATGAGATCTCTGCCTTCTGGAAACTCTGGTGTTTTGATGGTCATTTTCCAGGCTACCATTCCAATCTGTGATAATTACCATTAACATGAATACATTCATGGGGTAAAATACAACAATAGAGAGAAACATGTAAATATAGCTTATCACAAACAGAAGGAAAAAAAAAAGGAGACATTTAAACATTTCAACAAGTGTTACCAATCACTACTCAAACAATAAATCCAAGTCAAATATTAATTATTGACCCTATGACCGGTGAATGCTAACATAAAAAAAGGCTTTAGTACACTAAAGTGAAATTCTTTCAGTTTCTAAAGTAACAAGGTAAAATCAAAGACTATACTGTTACTTTTACTTACTACAAATGTTACCTAGGGATGTATCAACAACATTTGTTGTAAGATATTATACCAGATGATAAACACACACTATTCTATTTTCCACCACCACACTCCATTCACGCACATTTTCTTTCCACAACTGAATGAATGAATGTCACAACTCACTTCATTCTCTCCGGGCAATCTGTTCTGTGTACACAGGTGATTGTGACTGTCCAGCACCAGCTCAGTGCTAGAGATCAGGTCCAGGGGCGTCTGACTGACATCCTTGTTGTGCTTTTTCAGGTGCGACTCCCACTCTTTCAGCAGGGCCTGGCGGAACATCTCTGGGAAGTCGTACACGTACGTTGTGCCGGAGGACTGGGCCTGATACCTCTTCAGCTGCAAGTGGTCTTTGGTCAGATACGGCGTGCTGATGAGCAGGCCATGGAGGGGACCTTGTTTGATACCATAAGCTTCAAACATTATCTGTGAAAACAATAACACATTAAACCCAAATCATAAATTTAAAAAATGACATAAAAAAGAAATATGTTACCATCACTCACTGGATATAATTAGATCCAAAATTTAATAAATTTAAAAAGTATTGTACCAGAAAGGGATGTGAAAACACTATTTTTAAGATTTTTTTTTCATGTACCTGTCCAGTCCTCGGGTCAGTGACTTCCTTGTAAAGACTAATATCCAAATAGTAGCCACTTTCATTGGTAATGAAAACTCTGATGGGGAAACTAATACCACTTCCAGCCATTCTGTGAGAGAATTTTTTTCATAAAATTCTAATCATATCAGCAAAATGAATTTTTCTGAAATTTTTGTGTCATATGTGTTACGAGAAAAACAAATTACATGATTTTTTTTTTAATATGCAGACATTTCTTTTTTTTTTACCTGATAGTAAATTTCAGTTCAGCATTAAGAACTCTCAACTTCCATAGCCTAGATCCATATCTCATAATCATGTTCCTCACAGTTTCTACCAGCTGAAATAAATCAAACACAGCTTTACATGTTTTAGCCGCACAATCCCATAATTTAGTCTGTGGCTACAGAAACATAAACTACCATCTGACCCTGATGGTCTGTATAGGCTTTATAAGGGAAACTTTACTTTTATATAGCTGATTCCTCCTTAAATTCACTTAATCGTATAAAAATTGTCTCAGTTTGTAATAGTGTTGCTTAGTAGAAATCAGTGCTTTTTTGTGCCAGTACGCATCTGTATGGCGTACCGGCACCTTTTTCTATGTGGGTAAAAAATTATTACCTTTCTTGCATTTTAACGTTTATTATTAATTTATTATATTATGAATTTGTTAAACTTGAATTGTTTTAAAATTGTGCGCAATAAGAACTAAACTAGATGCTGGGTTTTAGCTAAAATTTAGGCAATCCATCACTCAGTACCGGCACCTATTTATTTTTACAAAAAAAGCACTGGTAGAAATAATTATAAATTATAAGGCTTCCAAAACTTTACATAGCCCTGATAATTTAATAGATTGAATTATAAAATATGAAGAAATTTTTTTTAAATATGCTGTCATTAAAATGTAGCAAAAAGTGAAAAATAATTCTGTAGATCATTCAAATATTTAAAGAAATTTTACATTAATTGGACCTCGAGTAATAAGTGATAATGGATTTCAAATTTCCAACAACAGGATATGACACGAGATACACAACAGCATCCAGATAGAGCAAGTAAAGTAAAAGTGTACAATAAAATCATTACTTCTTAAGTGACAAGCTCAACTGAATCAAACTACACTTATATACACTAACTAAATTAATTAATAAAAGCAAAAAATTAAATTTCAAATTTAATATTTGTAAAAAAAAAAAATTAATTTAAAGATTCCACCTCAGATAACAAGAGTGAATAAACAAAAATAAAATAGCAATAATAATGATTTGTTAAATTCAAGTTTACCTTGCCGGGTTCTGTTAAAGTCAGTGTTGGAACAAAGTTTAAAAAGATATGATTGCAATCTGTTTTCTTTGACTGAAAGAAAAAGAAAGAAAAAACAAAATATTCATAAAAAAAAAACAAGGATTGCTTATGGGCAAACAAAAGTAAATGTATACCTCTTTTATTAACCTTTTAAGCAACAACCAAAAAAAGTGCAAAATTTTAACAAACTATCCCTGTTAAGTGGTTATTTAGGCATGCAACTTCAAATGAATGTCTGTTGCATGATGTTTTTTATTTAAATTATTGTGTTTTGATTAAATTTAAAAATGTTTTTTTTTTACGTTTATTTTACGTTTAAGAACTATTTTTGGCCCAGGCTAAAATAACTTTTGCAGAACTGGAATAAAGCATGACGAAGTCTGTCGTTTTTTATGTTAAATTGTACATATAGTATTAAAAACTAGCTTTTCTAAAAAAGATAAATATTACTTTAATTTATCATCTTCAAATCTCAATGAGATAATCACTAATTTTTTTTTTTGAATAGTTACAAAAATAAGGGTAAAAAAAAATGTGTTTGAAAATAAAATAGCTAACTAGAAAAATCTTTAACAACTGGAAACATTTTATACCTGCTGATTGGTCAAATCAGATGATAACTGTACGCATTTTTTGAAAGAAAGTCAACAGAAAAAGTGTAAAAAAAAATGTCAACACCGTTACAACAGTTATTGATTCTGACTTACAGTAAAATCTTTATACAAATAACTAGCCACCTGGGAGCAGCTACAGAAATGTTAACACTTACTGATTGGTGGGAAAATGCCACTTCAAGTGAATCCATGGCTTCCAACAAAGTTCTCTCACCTTCATTTTCTAAATATTCAAATGAAGCTTCCTATAATAAATAACAAGTAAGATATAAATACATTATATGATGATTGTTATCAACTTAAAATAACTCTGAACATCGGTAAGTGAAACATATTTTTATGAAGTTAAGCTGTATACTAGCCTTTGTAACCAGATCTGAATGGCGGATGATGATACGAACAAAGAAACGATAATCTGTCACTTCTTGACCTTTAGCAACCTGTTTTAACAAATTTTGTATATAATTTTTTTAAATATACATGAATACTTTGTGACAAAGCACAATAAATTTCATCTACTTCTTTTCTTTTTTATAACCTCTTGGTGTGAGGTCAACCTATATTCTTAATAGCTTTGAAAAATTCTTGAAAAACTTTTAATAAACTATAAGTATTTCTACATCAAATATGATTTTGTTTTTACCAAAATTAAGCCAGCTATTTATTCAAAATTGTGGCTTGGTCCAAGAAATTTTCATTTAAAATGAGTTTTTTTTAATAATTTAAGTAGTTTCCTAAGTCATATGTTACCTTGGCTTTGCCCAAGTAAAGATGCATCTTGAGGTTTGCAGTGGGTATGGCTTCTAACTCAAAATTACGCAGCCTGTTGATTTCAAGCTGGAATGCCAAAGCTGGCTCTAAATGTCGGTAAATTCTGTCTTCACAAAACTGGTGTTAACATATTAGAAAAAAGTTACTAAAACAACTGAGCATTATAAAAGACAAATACCTCTGTTAAAAGTATAAAGTGACTAGACAATAAATTGAGCTCAAGAAAATTGATATTATAAAAATGTTTGTTACATTCAGGCATCTTATAAAAAGCCTGCAGCATATTAAAAAACTTACACTTTAATTTTCAAGATTTTTTACAAAGAAAATGTGGGAGGATTCATTGTTGTAGAATTTGTTTTTTTTTCAATCAACAGCACAATATCTCACAATTTTAATAGCCAGAAAATTTTTGTAAACTTACATTAAATTTGGCATTAAGTTGTTGTTTTTTTCAGTTAACAGCACTATACCTCTAATGTTAATAACAACTCTAGCAAGAAGTAATATTTATTCAGACTTACATCAAATTTGGCTCTATAAGTGAAATATTTTGGCATAGCTCTCTGGAATAAACAAAAAAATACAATGAGAAATCAAGCAGAGAAACTATAAGGTGTAAATAATGAGGTCTAACATAAACTTGCCAAACTGTACGTATAGGATTACATATCTATTTATTTTAAAATATAACCAATGTAACTAGGTAAAAGATGTTTGCAGAAGGTGATTATGTGCTGGGCTGAAGGAAGGTGGCAGGGAACATTGTCAAGGAATAATTAAGTCATTTAACTGTCACATCAAAAAAAAACTTTGGTTTAATTCTCATATTTTGATTTATATTACAAATACATAGTAGTTAAGATGTATGAAAATGAAGGTGTTTGAATATATAAAAAGGCTTATGATGTATATAAGCAACCATTATTATTGCAGTGTTGGCTGTTTCATATATTGAATGCTGATATACTTTATAAAGTGACTTTTTTTCCAGCTCTTAATATTTTTTTTGGCATGCTTTCTATTTTTCAACTTTTACAAATTATCTGCTGGGGGAAAAAACCCAAATCACCAATAAATGAAATAGAAAAAAAAAAAACCCTGCTGATTATAGGTATTTCCAAATATGATCATCATAGCTTTAGATCAATTGCACCCAAAAGAAAAAAGAGAAAGTGAGAGCTATATAGATAAACTAGTTCAATCAAATGAAAAAATTGGTTTCCAGTTAAGTTTTTAAAATACATTTCTGTAATTTTTAGAGAGGTCACTGAAATTCACTTGTGTAATGTTAATTAATTAATAAGTATAGTTTAAGAAAAAAAAAAGAAGATACATTTAATACAGGATTTTTAGATATACATGTATTAAATGGTCAAATGTAACTAAAACTAATGAGTATTGTCAATGTGATCATGAAGCAGAAGGTAAAGCCAAATACTAATGATTTTATATATCCCTGAGAAGCATCAGTTTCAGTAAAGGAGCCAAAGCCAGGAACAAAGAAATATTAAAGATGAACTTACTTCAGGTAAAGGGCAACAACTTACACTATTAGCAACAACAAATGTAACTCTGCGAATGCCCCGAGCATTAAGTGCCTTGGACTGGAAAAGAAAAAAAATGTGTTTAACATAAGTATCATGCTAAACAAGTGTAAAAAAACAATACAGTATTAGGTTAAACTGATACCATGCTAAGAGCAGTTATAATATTCACTAACAGCTTGAAACAAACCTTAGATTTAATAGATTTATAAAGAATTCTATATAAACATCTAGACTAGAGTTTATATTTTGTAAACTGTCAACAAAATGACTATCGATTTCAAAACTATTATATCCCAACATAAAATTAGTTTTTGGTAATAAAAAATAATTTTTTTATCTGTTAAGTTGGGACAGGAAATAATCAGAGAGCTCTGGCCTATCCAGCTTTAATGGCATCAAGCATTTCCTTCTGCCACTTTAAAGTGAACGACGGAGAGTAAATGTAATATATATATAAAAAAAAAGTAATCTAGTTAAAGTCTGATTTTTAAAATAATTTCTACCCAGTTATTGTAACAAATTTATAATAAAATATTTGATTATATTAATTCACAAGTTGTTATTTAGATAAATATCTGTCTGATGGAAAATTTGTAATATTCAAGCTACCGATTAAAAAATATTCACCCGATTTTTGCAGAATTCTTGGAAAAGATTAGCCAGTGAATCATCGTCATCAGTTTCCAAACGCTTCATTGCAATATTGATGATGTGTGTTGGGTCATCTGTACCGGAGTCAGAAACATTCTGTTGAACATAAGATACATTCAAATCTTTTAATAAGTAAGTAAAACAGAATAGCTAATGCAATAATTTTTAATATAAATTAACAGAAAAACCATCAAGGAATAAAAAACTTACAGAACTTGACTGAGTAGATATATTATCATCTTCAAAATCAGACACATGTGGGCTGCCAGGTGGTGTTAATGACTGGAACAGATCTAAGATCTCATCAAAGTATCTACAAACATAAAATAAAAAAGCATACATGCATCATTCAGTAAATTATGTTAGGTGAACCAAAAAAAATTTTGACAAGACTTCAGAACTGTCGTAAAAAGTAAATGCAGCTACTGAATTCAAGTGGCTTATTTTATTAATTCTTTGAAAACAAATCTAACAGTTTATAAACAAGATTATTTTTAATTTTTTTTAAAGAAAAGGAATAGCATAACACAAATAGGAAAACTGAAAAAAATAAAGAAAGAAAAATTTTCTGCACTGGCCATTACAAGCAACAAAAAGACATTAAAAAAAATGCTTTTATTAAAATGCTAACCTTAATGATATTGAATAAAATTTTATGTTATGATAATATTAATCAAAGGAACATGGTGCTGTTATACACCAGTGGGTGTATTGTAACTACCAAACTAATTATCTGCACTCACTGTTCCAGCTCACTCATGCTCTGATAGGCCACCATGACACCCATACGCTGACAAATGGGAGGTTCATCCCAGTGGTCAGAATCTGAGCCAGAGTCCTTGTCCATACTACTCAATCGAACCATTCCAGAATCAAATCTTGTCACCATCATTCTAAGATACAGAAAATAAAGTAACTGTCAAATTTTTAGTAAAATGTAGAGTATAAATTTTTTATTTCAATTTTTTAATCCATGCCTTGCTAATCTACAGAGCACCTGAATTTAGTATAAATTTTACCTGTTTGGATGTGATCGAGGCAAGAGAAATTTGAACTCCACCACACATCTGCCATTTCCTAGCTGACTGTGTTGCATACAATTCATTTCATAAGCAATGTAGGCTCTACGAATGTACACCTGGACACAAAAATTCAGAAAAATAGACTCATTCAGCTCTTACAGTAATTTACCACATGCACAACCTGCGGCAGCATGAGTTAAATTTTTGTACATATTCTATATTACTTCATTAAAATATTGATATTTATCAGTCTGGCGGCCATCCTAACTAGAATGGAACGTTCCATAGGCCACCAGGGCTGAAAAGGTTGTGTACCTCTTAGATGCTCAAACTGAAATTTTCGTTTTTTAACAAAGAATAAGATGTAGTTTAAAATATTTAGGCTGTTTTTTTTTTAATTGATAAGCTCAAGTCAAAAAGATTACACAAAGAAATGTTCCATTACCTCTAAAGCTGCCCTCTTTACTGCTTCATTTGTGTGGTAGAAAAATTCAGGTAACACATCATAAATGGCAGTCTCAGAATTGATTAATTTCTAGGGGGAGAAAAATTAGTTTTATGACTTAGTAAAGTGTGCTGAGATTACATGTGCTGTATGATTTAAAGAATATCTTTGCATTGAATATTTATTATTTTAAATAATAAAACCCACAAATTTAACATTCATTGATCTTTTAATTTTCTAAGGAAGCCAAGAATACATGTAAAAAAAGATGAGGCTAAAAAATGTGTTTATAATATAAAAGCTCTGCTACAGAATTTCAACTACCTGTAGATTTTCTGGGCAGAAATCATGGCCTGACATATCAATGGCAGACAAGAATATAGACTCTATTTGATTGTGTCTGTGTTCATACGGCGGCTGGTGAGCAGCTATTAGCACCTGGCGAGCCCTCAGTGCCACTTTGGAGTTTTCCGTTTTGTTTAGTTGTGTCAGTTCACTCAAAATTGATGCAAGCTCATCAGTAAGACCTGGTTCTTTACCACAAAGGTGGTCCTGTCACAAAATATATTGTTTGTAATGTAATTTATCAGATCTAGCATTAGTAAACATTTTAAAATTTAAAAAACCCATGCGGTTTTAATTTATACATTAAGACAGCATTTTACAACCATGCATTTAAATTACTCACAATAAGCATTATGACTAAAGTGTTTTTATGCTGGACAGCAACATGGGAGAAAATTGTCTGTACAACAGCTAACATATCCTCTTTGTTCTTTTCTCTGATGGAACGTACACATTTGTCATAAGAGCCTACAAACAAAAAAAAAGGTAAAAAAAATATTTTATGAGCCTATCATTTTTGTAAGAAATACTGAGTACAACTAAAACTTATTCTATGAACATTTACAACAAAAGTGATAAGAAATATTTCTCATTTGGAAGCATTTGTCTTTTTATCACCAAAATTTCTAATTAAAATCATAATCCTTTAAACCCTTAATACAATGATAGCATAAAACCAATTTTTTTATTAGGTATTCTCTTTAACTACCAAACTTAATTGTAAGTTATTTGTACACTTATAATTTCGCAAAGTCAATATTCACCTGAAATATAAATCATTTTCAGAACTAATAATCACTATTTCATATTAATAGATGTTCTACGTGCAATTGTAACTTTTAATTCTCAAATACGAATGAGTTATGAGACTAAGAAGGGTAAATCACAATTAATTGCTAAAAGGTTATGATGATGTAATCAAAATTGTTTTGATAAATAGTTGTCAATAAACATCCTTCAATTAGTATTTTTAAACTTTAAATCTTTTTTAAGCTAGTTGACTTTTTAAATAAAATTAGTGCAAAAAGTTTGTTTTTTTTCCTGTAGAATCTAAGAATATAATTTTTAAACAATTTAGAAGCGCAATATCCAAATGTATACATGTATCACTGGGACAGACGAAAACAAACAAGTGGAATGAGCATTTTATGTTGAATTTTAATCTCTAGCGTGCAAACAATTGAAGAGTTCACTTTGATCACAACCTGGATTTTGCTAGTTTTTTTTTTTTTTTTCCAGCAATTAGAAAAATAAATTGACCATTTAAAAAATTTCTGGTGAAACCTTAAGAACAAGCTTAACATAAGTAAATGCATTTCTATCTTAAGGTGCAAACACAGTTTTTTTTTTAAAGAATTAGGCAAACCTTGTTGGAACTGCAGCTCCACTCTTAAGTAGTGCCTCAACAACTCTTGCACCACCGACTTGAGGTGACCTCTTATGCCATTGCGATATCTCTGGACTAGCTGGACAATGCCTTGACATGTCATGAAGAAAACATCTCTATCTGCTCTTTTGGACAGTGTGGCAGCATATGTGTCAATAACGCTGGCAATCTTTTGAAAAAAAAAAAAATCAAACAATAAATAAGCAAATCACTATTTTTTTTTAACATATACACTTTAAGGGTATATCCAAGGCTCTAATAGAGTGTACGAGTATCAATGTAATTGTGTGTCCTCATTTAATAATGAGCTCAATTGAGCCAGTAACTAACTATACGAGTATCAATGTCATTTTGTGTCATTTAATAATGAGCTCAATTGAGCCAGTAACTAACTATTCGAGTATCAATGTCGTTTTGTGTCATTTAACCCATTGGTTCCTAAGGGGGAAAAACTAGAGATACCCTGCAATTACTGAGGGTTTTTGGGCTTGAGCAAAAAGTTTTGGGAAAAAACGGGTGGGTGCACAAAAACGCATGTAACTTTTAAAGTAATAGAGATAGTTCTTTAAAAGTATACATTTTATTACAAAGAAATGAATTATCTTTCATTCTGTGAAAGAATTAAAGTTATACAATTGATATTTAAAAAGTTATTATTCAGAAAAGTATGACGATTTTTTTTTCAATTTTGATTTTTTAAACCCTATTTTCAACTGAAAATTTTAACTGGAGATTATAAAAATAGCCTATAGGTTTATCGAGATAAAATAAACATCATTCAATTTCCTTTACAACAGTGTAAGAATTACTAAAATTGATAAAGATTTGATAAAGTTGTTATGAATTGAAAATAATCACTATTTTTAATGGAGGACCTTAGTGTGGGCTGTTTATATAGACTTTATTTATTGTGCAATTATTTATCAACTACAATCTTAAATAGTGGGACGGATGGCCGAGTGGTGTAGATACTCGACTGTCGACCTGAGAGTCCTGGGTTCGATCCCCGGTGGTGAGGCCCATGGAATTTTTCCAGGTGAAATTTGGTGCAAAGTCGTCCCACAAGTCCACCCAGCTTTAAATGGGTAAATGGGGAAGTAAAGGCGGCTGGGCGTTGTGCTAACCACACAATCCCTTCATATGCCAAGGATAAAGAAACAGATGAATTCTACACTTCATCTGCCCCGAAGGCCCGTTAGGGCTAAGAAGGGAACTTTACTTTTTACTTTACAATCTTAAATATTATGATCTATATATCAACATGTCAGAAATTAAACAATCTTTCTTATGATATATATTTTATGTATGTTGACTTTATAGTAAATATGATGAAAGTATATAAATTCGATATAATTTATTCCTTCCAATTGGTTATGCAACTTTCAAACCTTACACATTACAAACGAAAAAACAACAAACTAATTATAACTAATGTTTCCGAATAATAACGAACTTTTGAAATCGGTCACCATATTGGACCATAAAACGGTCCGGACACAAATTATAAATCTCAATAAAATCATAGTGATTTAGAAAAAATAAGTGATTTAAGTTATAGTACTAAAAGTAAACATAATAGGGACACCTACAATGTTTTAAAATGGAAAATGTAGCTACTCACATGTTCTTACAACATCATCATAATTAATGTAATCCATATTGAAATACTAAGTCTCACAAAAACATGCATCCATTAATAACAGAAATATAGCACATTCACAAAACAAAAATAAACAAACTGCTATTGGAAGTGATGATTTTAGATTTCATATATTCTCTTTAATGTAGTTTAAGTCTATAGCAAGTTAATATAAAGAAATTGTAATAGTAATTTTAAGACGTTAAACACGTCTATGGCCTCATCTCGGAGGAAGGGGGGGGATTTTAGTGATGTCATAAATCTGCCGATGTTTATCAAAAATAACTACATCGCCGTAAATCTACTAGAAATAATTAATTATAATCAGTTTTTACACTGTTTATTGTAAAAAAAATCATATTTAAACGTAAATGTTAAATAATTTGTAAAATGTGTTTGATTTTGAAGCAACACGCTGTGTTCTGTGTCTAAGGCTAACAATAGTACTGCGCATGCGCGGTGAACCTGTTATGCAATTTTTACCACCAGCGAGCTCGGGACAAAGAAATTCCTCACACAGGGGGTCTGGTTTCTGCCTCCCTGTTATTACATAATGGAAAAGTTACGCAAATGACCTAGATATTCAAATAGAGGGAAGGCTGACCTTTACATTGATACCACACGTGTGTAATCTTAGGCTAGAATGCCAGCTTAAACCGGACATCAAAAGCGGCCATTTCGGCCGACTTTTCAATCGGAGAAAGCGTGTCATTTTTACCCCCTTCCCACTAAAAACGTAATAAAAAAAGAACTGTCTAGAAAATGATGAAAAACCATTAATGAATTTGTGTAGAAATGATTTCTCTACAAGAATATATAGGTTACAACACGATACATTAAACATAAGGTATAGAAATCTATCGCTGAAGTGAAATGTCAAAAATCTGCATCCGTAGTTCAGGCCTTATTGCGATTGTTGCCAAAAATCCGCATCCGGAATGAAAAGGTT
>JAGDYQ010000013.1:6076759-6088382 GCA_021962125.1 Bulinus truncatus | reverse complement strand
CACTGGCGGCGGAACAGGGGGGGGGGCGGCCCCCCCCTAAAAACTTTTAAGGGGGGGGGCGGCGCTTCCCCCCTTGAATTTCCAATCTGCCCCCTAACTTTTTAACTTTGTAATTCATTTTAGTTTATATGTATCATTTTCATAATTCATTTGATTTATTTCTTAAATTTAATATTTAAAAGAAATTATAATTAATTGACATTTTACACTAATCACATTATTGAGAGTTGTTGTGGCATATTTTAAAATTAGTTGCAAGTACCCGGCTTTGCCCGGGCTTTAAAATCAATGTTTTCTGTTTATTAAGAAGCGTAATTTGACGTTTAATTAAGATTTAAAATAAGACGCGTAAAAAAGGGTTTATTTGCATGCAAATTGCAATAAAAGGGTACATTTATCTTAAAGCAATGTGATACACAACATTTTCGGCAGTTCCTCTCTCTCTCCCTCCCCTCCCTCCCTCTTTCCCCCCTCTCTCCTCCCTCCCTCCCTCCCCTCCCTCTCTCTCCCTCTTTCCCTCCCTCTCTCCCTCCCTCCCTCCCCCTCTCTCTCCCTCTTTCCCTCCCTCTCTCCCTCCCTCCCTCTTTCCCTCCCTATCTCTCTCTTAGGCATGACGGTATCAAAAGATGACAATTCCTATGGATGAAGGAATGGAATGTAATAATGTAGTAAGTAATGTGATATTTGTTTCCCCGTACCGATCATATTTATAGTATGTTAGCTATGTGGGAGAGAAGCTCGTAAAACCTGAAATCGGGGTAAAAGTTTGCCAATTTTCATGTCTTTGATATCCAAAATAATTAATTACAATTAAAGTACCCATTGAGATGGAACGAAACCTGTTTAAGAACATTCCCCATGTAATTTTGTGTACGTGTACCCAGTGGTGCAACCAGCAAAAAATGCTGGGGGGGGGGGGCTCACATATTGAAAAAAAGACAGTTTGACAGTCTTTTTTGTAACTTTATAACGTAAATTATGTATTGATGATTTGGCCTGGGGGGTGGCTCAAGCCCCCCCCCCCCGATTGCGCCACTGCGTGTATCAAATTTCACGTTATTTGGTTGTCTGGATCTTGAGTTTTAAGGGAACAGACAGACAGATAGCAAATGCGTCTTATAAGTATAGAGAAGTATTGCCATCTACCGAATGACGACAAATGTAATTTTTAAAGAAAATACAATTATTTATTATCTTTTCATAAATTACTTTTTGTTTATTGAGTTTCCCGTTTCCGGTTTCATATTCATCGTCATTCATGATAATTATCAGTAATTTTCTGATCTAATTTCACTATAAAATTTGTAAACAAACTGACATTACCAATCAGTTGACGGCAGAAGTGCTCAATGTTCATTTTTATCTTTTTTTAATATATTATTTTTTAATAATATCGATTAAATACTTGCTACAGAATTACTATATTCTATTATAGAATTAAGGGGGTAAAATATGTCTTTTGGTCATATTTTGCCTTGCCCCTCCTTAAATTTTCAAGGGGGGGCGGCGCCCCCCCCCTTGAATTTTGGCTTGCCCCCCCCTCCCCCTTAAAATATTTCGTTCCGCCGCAGGTGCTTTGGCTTATTGAAAAGTTGTATTGTGGGTACAGTCACAAGGTGACTTCAAGCGCGGCATTATGAATTCAAATTAAGATATGTAATTAAGTTAATATAGAGAATTGAAATTCAAAAGTTGATGTTACGTAAAGATGATGATAATAATCGAAATTCAGAAATGAAGTGTCGCGTTGACAGGACTGAAAAGAGTTAATAAGATGACGGGCAGAAATGTCCACAGACAAATTAAGCGGCCGTCTAAAACTGACCTTTGATGTGTGTGTGTGGGGGGGGGGGTCGGGCTTTGAAGAGTAGAGCAGGCACTAATTGTCCACAGTTCCGTACTGTGCATTGTCCTATCGGCGCGTACTTTGGGATGTTGAAGCCGCAATGTCGATTTCCGTTGCCGCCACTGCAGAGAAGATGAGGTAACCGTGGAATGTGTGCGATATTCGAGTGCCCAGGGTTGGCCGATCACTGGGTGGACCTGTCGGATAGCTTGCTTCCCACAGGCCTTCAAGGCAGTTCCCGGATGTTGAAAAAACACAGCACGGGCACAAAGATATTAAGTCTCAGTCTCAGCCTGCAGCTTCACACAGAGAGAGAGTCTGGACTCTGGAGTTGAGTAAAAAAAAAGTATATAGCTGATAGAAAGGAATTCTATTTGATAAGATTGTTTGAAGAAGATAAGACAGGCTGTGGTCGATACGATGTTTAGGAATTCATAATGTGTGATAAAATGAACTGGAGTTTATAAGATGGGCTAAAATTGATAAAACAGAATGAAGTTTTAAATAATAAAAAAAAAACAAGATAAAAATAGAACATTTCAAACTTTAACTTCACATTGTGTTTCGTGATCATCTAGCCGGGGGTGGGGGGGGGGGGAGGGGATAGGCTAGTGGGGGTCAGTGTCCGACCTAATTGTCTAGTAGCCTCCTCACCTTTGACCTTTAAGTGAACACTTGACTGGACCCACTGTTGACAACTCGAGCCAGACGATGAGTTAAGTTTCCATAGAAACAATAAACATTAGTAGAATTAGTGTTGTTTTCGTTGACGAAAACTAAAACTAAAACCTTCGTTGACGAAAACTAAAACTAAAATTAGAAGCAAGACTAAAACTAGACGAAAACTAAAATTATTACAGAAAAAACGAAATAAAAACTGAAACTAAAATATGACCTGGGACTAAAACAACACTAAGTAGAATTAACAAGAAGAAATACCAAAAAATAAATATCGAAAGCTAAAAATTAATTAACAACAAAAAAAAATATATTGATATGAAGCAGGGGTAGCCACACATTCTAAAATCATGGCATATGTAAACTACGGCTCGCGGGCCAAGCACGTCCCGTTCGGCTGTTTGATAAGGCCCGTGCATTTAATCTACATTAATTGATATTAAACCTCCATCTATTAGCTCATGGCTAGCTGTTTACAAAGTGTGCTTATGTCTGCCCGCAGTGCCGCCGAGGTGGGGGGGGGGCAAATGCCCAGGGGCTCGGCAGTTTTAGGGCGCGGACTGAGCTGGCCAATCAACTTTTTAAAATATTGTTATCAGCACGGGGGCCCGTGACAGCCCTGCCCAGGGACCCGAAATTTCTGTCTGCCCGTAGTCAGTATAATGAATGATTATTTTAAAAAAGAAACTGGCCCGAGGAGAGCCGTAGTAAACTCCTAGGGAGTCATTTAGCGAATCGTTGAAATAAAGTTTCCCCATGGCTTTGACTGCAAAATATAATAGCGGTTTCCTCCCCCATAACACAGGCACGGTTGGATTCATTCTGCTCAAACTTAGAAAAGGTAAACAAACAAAAAAAAAAAACAGAAAAAAAAAACCCAACAACAACGCGAGCTACCTCTCCGTCCCACACTGTGTCCTCTAAAACTGTCTGGATGCCAGGATCATAAAAACCGTTTCATCACGTATCTTATTCACTTTGTGTCAGACTAATTGAGTTCACAGCACACCCCCCACCACACACACACACACACCTGAAAAGTATACGTACCTGTTGCAGGCAGATCTACGGCAGGGAAACCCATCTACATCAAACACATTGGAACTTTTTCTTGCGACTGCACATCTGGCAAGTAAGTTGCCACTGTTTATTTATTTATTTATTTTTTTAAATGTATTTTTTAAATTTCAATTTTAATTGCCAGATTGCCATTAGTAATTATTGATTCGTTTATCGTGTTCAAAATTGACCTTTGTCATAGAGAAATCACAAAAAAACCAGGGGTGGGAGGAGTGGTGGGCTCACCCCCCATAGGCAAAGCACAGGCTCACCCCGAAACAGTTTTCAATCTTTGACTTAAAATATTGTTTGTTAATGTTTGTTAACAGAAGCAGACATATGGCGCACCGAATGCGCGTATAGGCAGGCACGCCGAGAGGGGGGTTCAGGGGGGGGAGGTCATTGCCAGGGGGGCCCGCATCTGTAAGGGGGCACGGCCGCCCCGACCATGTCAATTTTTTCACGACTCATTGTTTATTAAGGGGCCCGCAATGATGTCCTGCCCTGGGGTCCTTGTTGGCTCTCTGCGCCCCTGCGTATAGGGTGCCGCATCTTTAGGGCCCACCATTAATCCCAACTTTATACCCATTTTTTATGACCGCCACCCTCCCCCTTTTTCTTGAAGGCCCATTTTCATTTATTTTGCCCGGGAGGGTCTAATCATCATAAGTTTGATTATACATGTTGAGAAAAAAAAATATAAAAGACGGACGACCCTGAGATTAGTAATACATCAACCCTGACGGACACTGTTGCACAAAATGTTATTTACAGTGTAACAGGTGAGGCCACGAATTGAACCGTACACATGCTTCTTACAGGTTAGTCCAACTGCATGTACTCCACAGCCGAGGCGCGAAAACGGTATTGGTAGGGCAGATAAACCATATCACGATTTTAAAAAAAAAACCTCTGATGTTATCAAGATTTACCTCCCTTGTTTACTGTCCCATTTTAATTTACTTGAAAAGTGTACGGGGAGGGGAGAGAAACCATATCTCGTCACAGTGTAGATATCAAGATCTAACTCCCTTGTTTACTGTTCCGTTTAATTGACTCATGACTGGTAAATGTACTACACGCCAGCCCAGTCACTGACCTAGTAATGATTTTAATTCCCCGACTGTAACAAGAGCACCAATATTCCATTTTCATCTAGTGCTATCCACGGAATATACATGGCATTATGTGGTGCTACATTCTTTGGTGCTATCCGTTCTTCTTCTTAATGTTTCCATCACCAAATATTAATCACACCCATCAGGCGTCTTCAGTTCGGGTGCTTAGCACAGCATTGCACCAAAAGGCCTTAAAACATTTCTAATTATTTATTTTAGTTCTAATACCTTGTTTACTTGTTTACGAGATGCACGTGTGTGTTTATTTTGTATTATTTTTACCGGTGACCGACTTACATTTTGTTTGTTTGTCTTGTAGTTTTTTGAACCGTACAGTATCATTTGAACCGTACAGTATGTGCGTGTGTGTGTGTGATTATTGTGGGGCGTGTGTTTAATTCTCATTGGATAGGGTAGAACCACTGCCATCATCATAGTGTGTTTCCGAGGGCAGTGGTAGAACCGGTGATGTGTGCTAGCCGTGCTGTTCCTAACTGGACATTAAGTGTGTAGACCTACAGCTGCGTGACATTATTACCCGCGGTGTGATCTGGTGTGCCGCTGTGTGATCTGGTGTGCCGTAACATTGTGACATTTGGAATTAATTCTTTTTGTTCTTAAAGTAAGTTGGGTTTTTTTTTGGTCTTTGTTATTTGCAACGGATGTTCTAAACGACCCAACATCCCAGCCTCAAGTAATTATGACCCAAAAAACAACTAGGGCACATAAACAATTACACATTCGAAACTATTCAGATGTGCAAAAGGCGAAGGTTGGATTAAAACGAATTGGGGTAAAGGGTCAATAAGATTCCTTTGAATACATAATACAATAAACAGCGGGGCATCTAGGTGTGCCAGGTAGGGGCATGTGAGAGGCACCAAATACATGCTATTTAAATGCGATGAATTCCACTTTGTATGTCCACAAGACAGACTTAAATAAGGTTGCGAATTTATCAACTTTCGCCCTTAATTGAGCACATGTAGCCACAACTGCTTGGAACATGTCCTTTTTTTAAATCTGCCCCCCTCCACCCCTCGAATGAAATGCCTGCATCACCCAGAGCAAACAAACAACCTCATTGACAGACAGAGTTTACTAGAGAAGTGTTTTTAACCGAAAACCGCTGAAACTCATTAAGAAACTCACCGTAATCCCCTCCGCCACCCCACCCCCACACACACGTTAGTAAAAGTTAAATAAATGTCACAATGTACAGCTTTTTTAATTTTTTTTATTTTTAATTAAGTAATATATGTTACCGTTGAAACCGCCAAAACCCGCCAACTCCCAGCTAAACCCGCCAACTCCCAGCTAAACCCGCCAACTCCCAGCTAAAACCCCCGAAAATCACCGTTCAACGAAATGTCTTTTTTTTTTTTAAATCATAATTTTATAATGTGTGAATATACACATATTTTTAAATAAACAATTTTTTGAAAACTGGTTTGTTAAAAGAAATAACACTCGTTTGATTGATACACACGCACCTTGCAGTTAAAAATTATATTAACCACTCCCCCCACCCCACCACCACCACAACCACCAAAGCCAACACACACACCACCACCACCACCACCAAAGCCAACACACACCACCACCACCACACACCACCACCACCAAAGCCAACACACACCACCACCACACACCACCACCACCAAAGCCAACACACACACCACCACCACCACCAAAGCCAACACACCACCACCACCACCAAAGCCAACACACCACCACCACCAAAGCCAACACACCACCACCAAAGCCACCACACCACCACCAAAGCCACCACACCACCACCAAAGCCACCACACCACCACCACCAAAGCCAACACACCACCACTACCAAAGCCAACACACTACCACCACCACCAAAGCCAACACACCACCACCACCAAAGCCACCACACCATCACCAAAGCCAACACACCACCACCACCAAAGCCAACACACCACCACCACCAAAGCCAACACACCACCACCACCACCAAAGCCAACACACACCACCACCACCAAAGCCAACACACACATACACCATCAACACCACCAAAGCCAGCACACACCACCACCACCACCAAAGCCAACACACACCACCACCACCAAAGCCAACACACACACACACCATCACCACCACCAAAGCCAACACACACCACCACCACCACCAAAGCCAACACACACTATCACCACCACCAAAGCCAACACATACCACCACCACCACCACCAAAACCAACACACACCATCACCACCACCAAAGCCAACACACACCACCACCACCACCAAAGCCAACATACACCACCACCACAAAAGCCAACACACACTATCACCACCACCAAAGCCAACACACACTACCACCACCACCAAAGCCAACACACACCACCACCACCACCAAAGCCAATACACACCACCACCACCACCAAAGCCAACACACACCACCACCACCAAAGCCAACACACACTATCACCACCACCAAAGTCAACACACCACCACCATCAAAGCCAACACAAACCACCACCACCACCACCAAAGCCAACACACACCGAAAAATCTGATCCATCAGTCTCAAACAAAATGAAAGATAATCGAGAATTACCCAAGTGGTTAACAACGGAAACAACGAAAACAACGAAAAAATCAATTTATTTTGTTATGCATTTCAATGATTCAAACCATAAGAACAAAATTTTATGACCATGAGTTGGATTGGAAGATATTTGTAAGGCAGTATTATCGCTATCCGATATATATATATATATATATATATATATATATATATATATATATATATATATATATATATATATAATCTAGATTGGACGATGCAGTTTGTTAATCTATTCTTGGTAAAAGATTCAGACTACTCGAAAGCCTAATATTAGAATGTGTTGAAATCAGGCTGTTCTTACATATTAGGGGGGCCTTACACGCCAATACATTCGGGGGCCCGTGAGCAAAAGTTATATTTAGGATCCCTAGGGAAAAATAAGAGTCAATGATGCCGCTATCAAATCTTGGGCTCAAAAGAATGACGAAATGGGCCACCCAATAGAAACTATCACCCATTCGGTGAAGATCGTCTGTGTTAGAGAAAAATAAGAAGAAAAATCCGTATAACTGACACGTATAAATGAGAGCATAGCTGTCTGGGTTAATATAAACCCAGCAACTTGCCAACTAAATGAGTTCAGTCTGTACACAAGTAATACAGTCTAAGTTATTATACTGAAAAGAAATAACCCACATGTGTGTTTTCTTCCCCTTCACTCCCCCCCCCTCACTTATAACAGCCATCTATGTGTTCTCGGCTTTTTAATAGTGGTAGCACCCAAATATTGATACACAATAGCAAACGATTAGGCTCGTGGAGTTTATAAATAACAATAACACAAATATGCATCTTTCAGAGATATCAATTTAAATATTGAGGATGAGCATTCTGTACAGTTTATATATCTATAATTCGCGCCAATATTCTGAAGCGCACATTTGCTTTTGTTTTTAAAGTTATTATTACTTGTTGTATTATTATTTCGCTATTAGGTTCATTACACCGGTTTTCCTAAATATATATGTCAATACATGCTAGGCAATGAAGCTGAGAAGAAACAAGGTGGAAAAAAATCGGTTATTATTGGCACTGACATATATCAACAGGATTCCAGTTTTGTTTGTGAGTAAAGTACTCTCTGAACTTATGTCAGACTGTCTCGACCGCCAGTCACAGCACTGGAGGCATTAAATGGTGTCAATTTAATCCATCTATCCACCAAATCTATCGAATCTATCTATTAGTCTGTCTGTCATCTATCTATCTATCTATCTATCTATCTATCTATCTATCTATCTATCTATCTATCTACTATCTATCTATCTGTCTGTCTGTCTGTCTGTCTGTCTGTCTGTCCGTCCGTCCGTCCGTCCGTCTGTCTGTCTGTCTGCCTGTCATATATTTATCTATCCTGCTATTTACTTCTTTCTGTCTATATCTATCTGCATGTCTATATGTATCTGTTCATCCGTATGCCCTTCTGTTTTCTGCCTGTCATTCTGCAGCCAATGCCGTGCCGTGCAATGGGACGACAGAGTAGCGACCGCTAGGCCCCTTCTGTTTTCTGCCTGTCATTAACTGCAGCCAATGCCGTGCCGTGCTATGGGACAGAGTAGCGACCGCTAGGCCCTTCTGTTTTCTGCCTGTCATTAACTGCAGCCAATGCCGTGCCGTGCTATGGGACGACAGAGTAGCGACCGCTTCAGGCGGCACCGTAAGATGGTCGGCATTTGCAGTAAACTCTAAAATTATTTTTAAAATATAAAATAAATAAATATTCTAAGGAGGAAGGGGGGATATATCAAAGAATGGCGCCGGACTGAGCAAACCTACCCTCACGCTCCTTAATGCGCTAATGGTCTTAATGCAACAATAAAAGCAACATCATGCCATTTTATGTAATCAATGTGCAACAGGTCAATCATTATGCTACATGTCAATCATTATTCCATAGGTCAATCAACATGCTATATGTCAATCCCTATGCTTTAGGTCAATCAGTGTCCTACAGGTCAATCGTTATTCTATAGGTCAATCAACATGCTATAGGTCAATCAATTTGCTATAGGTCAATCAGTATGCTATAGGTCAATCAGTATGCTATAGGTCAATCAGTATGCTATAGGTCAATCAGTATGCTATAGGTCAATCAGTATGCTATAGGTCAATCAACATGCTTTAGGTCAATCAGTATGCTATAGGTCAATCAACATGCTATAGGTCAATCAGTATGCTATAGGTCAATCAGAATGCTATAGGTCAATCAGTATGCTATTGGTCAATCAGTATGCTATAGGTCAATCAGTATGCTATAGGTCAATCAGTATGCTATAGGTCAATCAGTATGCTATAGGTCAATCAGTATGCTATAGGTCAATCAGTATGCTATTGGTCAATCAGTATGCTATAGGTCAATCAGTATGCTATAGGTCAATCAGTATGCTATTGGTCAATCAGTATGCTATAGGTCAATCAGTGTCCTACAGGTCAATCGTTATTCTATAGGTCAATCAACATGCTATAGGTCAATCAATTTGCTATAGGTCAATCAGTATGCTATAGGTCAATCAGTATGCTATAGGTCAATCAACATGCTATAGATCAATCAGTATGCTATAGGTCAATCAGTATGCTATTGGTCAATCAGTATGCTATAGGTCAATCAGTATGCTATAGGTCAATCAACATGCTATAGGTCAATCAGTATGCTATAGGTCAATAAGTATGCTATAGGTCAATCAGTATGCTATAGGTCAATCAACATGCTATAGGTCAATCAGTATGCTATAGGTCAATAAGTATGCTATAGGCCAATCAGTATGCTATAGGTCAATCAACATGCTTTAGGTCAATCAGTATGCTATAGGTCAATCAACATGCTATAGGTCAATCAGTATGCTATAGGTCAATCAGTATGCTATTGGTCAATCAGTATGCTATAGGTCAATCAGTATGCTATAGGTCAATCAGTATGCTATTGGTCAATCAGTATTCTATAGGTCAATCAGTATGCTATAGGTCAATCAACATGCTATAGGTCAATCAGTATGCTATAGGTCAATCAGTATGCCATTGGTCAATCAGTATGCTATAGGTCAATCAGTATGCTATAGGTCAATCAACATGCTATAGGTCAATCATTATTCTATAGGTCAATCAGTATCCTACAGGTCAATCATTATTCTATAGGTCAATCATTATGCTATAGGTCAATCAGTATGCTATTGGTCAATAATTACGTTAGTGTCATTACCATCCAGCAGAGGTCAAAGGCTACGCATTCAATGTGTTTGTTTCCCGAAGTGTTTCATTTATCCGCATAGGTTGTGGCTCTTTATTGAATACTTTATACTGGGTGAAAAACCAGAATGAGGCTACGGTTGTTTGACCTACGTGCTTAGTAATCTCCGTTCAGTGTAAGGAAACAGTGTGTGTGTGGGGGGGGAAGGGGTGTGAGGGGATAACTCTACCCCCCCCCCAGTCACAGTACCTAGACTTACCTCCCCACCCCTTTTCATGTGTTGTTTTTTTTTTACTTTATTTTTTTTTCCTCCAACAGGTTATGACGCCCCAGTGCTTACATTAAAAACTACGAACTGCCAGGAGCCACAACTCCGTCGTGAACTGTACGAGTTACTGGTCCTAAAGTCTCATAAACAAAAATGAACGACAACACCTCACTTCAAAACAAAACGATTGTCTCCCTTCAACTTTAAGGAGCATAGTGAGGGGGTGAGGGAGGCACTTCACCCACCACCCCCCACCAATAGAAGGCTGGAGTAACTCATTCGTCTGCTACAGTCACTTGCCTTCACTGCTCACCCGAATGGTCTATAAATAGTGACCAATGAACACGTTCTACTCGATGTGAAGTTTTCAAAAATAGATATTTTTTTCTCTCTCTTCAGGAGTAACTGGTCACTGCATGGTCAACATGGTAAGTAGAAGCACCAAAAAACAAAACTCTTAATCAACGTATTAATGTATGTTTAAATGTTCGGAAAGTATTTGTCATTGTGTTGGCTGAATGTATTTTTTAAAGTCTCTTTAGCTATACTGCATTGTCTTTGTAGCCTTTAAGGTTGTTGTGGTACTTTAAGGTTGCTGTGGTACTTTAAGGTTGTTGTGGTACTCTAAGGTTGTTGTGGTACTCTAAGGTTGTTGTGGTACTTTAAGGTTGTTGTGGTACTTTAAGGTTGTTGTGGTACTTTAAGGTTGCTGTGGTACTCTAAGGTTGTTGTGGTACTTTAAGGTTGCTGTGGTACTTTAAGGTTGTCATGGTACTTTAAGGTTGATGTTGTATTACTTAGTTTGTCATTCGGTCTTAAAAAAATGTAGCCTTTTTTTTTAAAATTACACTGTTACCATTTTTGGTTTG